>OY787610.1:3592972-3765106 GCA_963678935.1 Umbilicus rupestris
TTTAAACTAGAGAAATTTCTCACAGTAACTGGTGAGTCTCATCTGTGAAAGCAAGTCATAACAAATGGATGGCATTAACAGCTGTGAGCATGGAGTTAAGATAGGCCAATGTAGAAGATTTCGAGGTTGAGAATTTCTGGTGGTTAGTTGAAATTTGCACTTTCCCCATCACATGAAATGTGTATAGTCCATCTTGAAGCGCTGCTGAATCAGAAATACATTATTTGACCCTGTAGCGTGCATTACATACCTTGCGTGTCACTCCATTATAATACATGGCAACCATAAATAAGAATATATCTCATCAACTCATTGAGGGATGTCCAAAGTGGATGCTCTAGTTTGGTGACTTGAAATAAGACAATACTTTCACCATCTCCAACCTTTTTATGTTAATTTGCGCATCAATCACTGTCACGTAACCAATCATTGACGTTCAATTCATTTGCTAAAGTTAGATGTTAATATTAACCTTCCAAGTTTTCTATGTCGTCGCCTGAAGAAAGAATAAGTATGAGAATTATTGGTCTAAATTGATGTTCAATCCTATGAATGAATATAATGAGTAGAATTATATTATATTAAATAAAGAAAAATTTAGACAAACATTATTGAACAAAATGTTACATTAATTTAACATAAAAGTAAATGAAGTAGTTAAATCAATTACCTAATCTATTTAATACATTAATTATAATATCAAAATTCAATTAAATTAATATAATACAAATTAAATTAATTAGATTAAAGATTATAAATTGAATAATTAAATTTGTCTCCTTTTTGACCTATTTCTCCGATGTCTGGCTATAGATGGTCTTCGTGGTCTCCAGTACCTGGTTAACATGGGACATCTTCTTTGGATGCGACCAACTTGGTTGCAAAAGTAGTAGTTGCGTTTGTCATTCCAAGTTTTCCTTGCATGATGTTGATATAGAGGTTGTTGAAGCAACTGCTGCTTGTCTCTTCTAGGTATTTTTCTCTGAACCTATTTTTGTAGTCGGGTTGGCCTATCCACCTTTTCCAGTCTGAAATTTCGCTACGCTGCTGATCTCGAGTTATAGCTTCTGCTGTAGCACTCTCTGTATCTTTCTGCGGAAATTATTCTATAGACGAATAAGAAAGACACAAAGCTTTGTTCATCCAGTTCGGCAACTTGCCTACGTCTAAGGAGGATCACTCTCAGACCCTTAAGACTTCACTATACGTGGTTCAAAGTACAAAGAACTCACACCTCTACTTCTCCCCTAGTCGAAATCTTTCACTCAGTCTAAATCCCTAAACTAGTTAGAAGTCTGATCTCACAGACTCTCTTCGTGCTACCTACACACTTGCAGTAACAAATAGCTACGGACCTGACTAATAGACCTAGCCTATTCTATAACAATGCGTAGTACACGGACTGCTTCAGCACACTCTACACCAGAGTTGCTGTATCTTCCGTCAACAACTATTCAAGTTCTTCTGCCAAACAGTCGGACACTCTGAGTTCGGCAAACTCAGTCACTGCTCCCCCTGAATAATTGAGACACTCTGTCACTATTGGGTAGCCTCGATCAGCTCTCACTCAGCCTGCGACAAACCTGTCCGCAGCTGTTCTCCGAGCTCTGATTGATCCGTCAACGAGCAGCGCTCTAGTTGAATTCCGGGGATCAATGCTGAACCAAACTCCACGAGTTCTGATCCCTCTGCGCGCAACACAAGTCTTCAACTCAGTGTGTATGCCTGCTACCGTAGGTTGATCTCTGTGTGTTTTCTCTCACGCTCTCTATCTGTGTGTGCTTATATGTGTGTTTATCTGAAAGCTGACTCTGCATTCTTTTTATATCAATCAGCCCTCTGTTCTTTTGGCACCCACATTTGCCTACGAATCCCCGGACAGCACATAATCTTTTCCTGGATCTTGTAAGGTTGTTGAAGATACCGTTGCCTAATATGGATTTTTGAAGCCTTATCTCTTCCGAAAGCTTTTGCCCATTGCTAACGTTATGGATGACGTTTGCACAACTCTCTAAACTTTCGCAATGCCTCCCGCACCGTGTCGGAGCCTCTCCGTACATCTTCAGGTTGATCGGACATTCTGCTCTAGCTTTGGGTCATCAGGGACTGCGAAAGCAGAATATGTCTTCTGTCAAAAACTGTCTTCTGTCGGTTGCCCAGTTTGCCTCAGCTCTTGAGATCCAAAAGTACTGTAGCAGACTTTGGTTCTTTGTTGCTATTACATGTTACTGTTTTGTCAGTCTTCAGATTATGCTCCAACCATCAATCTTCAGGGAGTGCTTCACCAGTCTCTTGAGCAGTTTTGTCAAGGATGCCATTCCTCAACACAGTCTTTATTTAAGTTGTTCTGGCTCCTTAACTTTAACAAACTGTGTTTTTCCAGAGACACCCTCGCTTGTGTAGCCAATGCCAGTATTCCCTCCACCATAGCTTTGACATGCTAGAATGTCATCAAGGTTGCTAGATCCACTATTTAGCATCTTCAACATTCTTTTGTGTTGACTAGGCTCTTCCATCACATCAGCATATCCATCCTCATGCTGTTTGGGTTGATTCGTCAGGGAGGTGACGGTCTGGCTTAGACAATTCTTCTCAGTCTTCAGAGCATCCACCGCTTTTTGTAATTCTTCTTTTTCCTCTTCTAGCCTAGACACCTTTGCATTCAGATTATTGTTAACTTAAATGACTTCTAGCCTTGTACATCATGGCAAAATTTTCCTCCATGAGCTCTTCATCATCGCTGCGTCTTTCTTGACTTTTCTATCATAGTTGTGGTATGTTACTAATGCCGGAGCAAGATTGTTCATGGGTACAATTGATGGAGCGTATATACGCTCCATTGAGTTATTTATTCCCATAGTTTTATTACATTTTGCGTGAATCGATTACTCTTTTGTAGTATTTTCGTATCGCAGGTGTGTTCAAGATCGCATTGGATTTCATCGCATATTTGAAGCATTCATCCAAGGCCAAGTAGTCAACAACAGTCAAAGTCAACAGCAGCAGTCAACTCTGCCGGTTCAATCAGAAATTAGATGTGGTTCAATGCGGTTCATCCTGGTTCAACCCAAAAACCCTAAACCTAAAAGATGGACAAAAAGAGGAAAATAATCGACTCACTTCAACTTGACTTCACTTGGATGACACTATTCAGACGGCGGAGCTACAGTAGAACGGCAGAGGGAGAAGATTGAAGTTCGCCGGAATTCATTATTCACGGCGCTACAGTAACTTACTATTCAATTACTGTTCCGGCCGGAAAACAAGATTCACTCAGATTTTGTTTTAGTTCAGTTTTTGTTCTTTAACTTATTGTAGTGTAATGAACTCATCTTTATTGTATTCCACGGATAATATGAGTAGCTAAATCCTATTTTCAGTTTGGGGTTTATAATGCAACATTTGGTTTGAGGTCAATGAATACATGATTCGAGCTATTGATTTGCTGCCCTTGTATGAATGAATGAATGCTTTGATTGTCAGTTTAGTGTAGCTTAGCGGTGAGCTATATTGATGTCAATTGTGTTATACTTGATTGGATTGCATTGTTGGGGAGAACCTAGCGATAGAACCGATTTTGTGGTGTTAGTTGAATAACTATTGCACTTGTTAGAAAACCTAGCGGTTAAGAATAGGTAGAATTTGATTGTCGACATATCTTTAGCGAGAATGTTGGACTAAGGCAGAATTCACTAGCTTATGCATGTATTCGATCGGTGATAACTAGTTGCATTGTATTCCCCGAACTGATTTTCTCTGAATTGATATCCTCAGTTTGTTCCTTTTTCTGTGACTTTCATTAGAACTCTATCTTACTTGCTCTCTTTGGGTTCGACCTTGCTTACCGCTTGCTAGTGTGTTTACAGGAGTTATAATACAAATTTGAGGCGCACGACGACGCGCTGTCAAATTTTGGCGCCGTTGCCGAGGAGAGCAACATTCAGTCTAGAGTTCTGAACTTTGTCTTTCCTGTTTTTATTATTTTTAGTGGTTTTGCTTGCTGTGGTGCAGATTTAAAAAAAATTCTAAACCCTGATGAATAGTGCTGCCGGGCAAGGGTATGAATAGTGTCACTGGAGTCCGATTGAAGGTCAGGACACCTTTCTTTGAGCGGAACGGGCACCCGATCAGGACTCACCCTCCTTAGCGTGAGCTGTGTGCTCTTTTAGCCATCCGAAATCGTTTACATTTTCTTTTTGAATTGTTTAGTTGTTTTTCCTATTTTGCATTTTGCATTTTGTCATTTTCATAGTTTGTTCACATTTGCACTTCACCTGCCTCCCAGTATGTCTAATGCAGGAGGTTCTCATGGTAGTGTTCAAGGCGACAATGAACCTGACCCCATCAACAATCCAGCGATACCCCTCTATTATGATGAGCCGGAGAGAGTCTTTAATCAATGACAAAGGACAGCTCGTTACAATAGAGAAGAGTGGAGGGAAGAACAAGATGATTATGCATATCCACACCCTCCTCAACAACAATATGCAGCTCCTCAACAACAACAACAACGTTATGCACCTCATCCCCAACAGAGAAGGAACAGGCCACCTACACTTACAGAGCTATCAGCTCCAACCTTCAACAACCAACCATGGTGCATAAACAATGATCAAGATGAAGATGACTTTGAAGTGAAAACAGCCGTGATTCATCATCTTCTCAATATTTGGAGGGCTTCCAGGAGAAGTTGCATCGAGGCACTTGCAAGAATTCAATGGGATATGCCGCACTTTAAGGCCGTATGCTGCCACCGAAGAGAGGTTCAATTTAAAAGTGTTTCCATTAAGTTTGACTGACCTTGCAAAAAATTGGTTTCTCTCTTTGCCTTCAGGAAATATCAGATCATGGGAGCAAATGCAAAGGAAATTTCTCGACAAGTATTATCCCCCTGCCAAGGCTGCCCAAGTAAGGAGGGAACTGTCCAACATTAAACAAGGCCCAAGTGAGTCAATGTATGAATATTTGGAAAGATTCAGAGCCTTAGAACACAGCTGTTGCAATTTGAATATGAGAGAGGAGATGCTTGTGGAATATCTGTTGGATGGATTGAGGCCCTTGGAGAGAACGCTATTGGATGCGGCAGCTGGAGGAACAGTTTTGAACTTGACACCTGTTGAGGTGCGAGAATTGATCAATGAAAACGCCGAGAGTGCCAGATTCAGAGATGATTCCAGTAGGAGAGATGATACTGGAAGAGCAAGGAATGTCTCACAAGTGGATTCCAATGCAAATCACATGACCACTGAAATTAAGGAGCTTAAGCAGATGGTGCAGAAGCTCATGGTTGGGCAAGTCAGTGAAGTTAAAGCTTGTGGACTTTGTGGGGCTGCGAGCCACAAAACAGATGAATGTCCTAGCTTACATGACGAAGAGGCAGCCAATGTCAATGCTATGGGAGGATTCCAGCAATTCAATAATAGGCAAGCACCAAGGCAATTCGGACTTGCAGCTAACGGTTTCAGTTGGAGGAATGAAGGAGGATTTAATCAAGGACAAAATCAGAATCAGAACCAAGGACAAGGTCAAGCCTACCGCCCACCATTTCACCAACAAGAGAGATACAATGGAAATGGTAATATCAATGGTCAATTTCAGCAAAGGCGCAACTTCAATCCCAACCAAGCTGACCCGAGCAATGTCAATCAAGGGAAGTCATTAGAGGAAGTTGTTAAAGAGATGGCGATGACTATGCAAAATAATCAAGCCAAGACCAATAGCACTATAGCTGAGTTATCTAAGCAAATGTCCCAACTGGCGGCCACCTTGTCCGAGCTAAGGAATGACAAAGAGAAAGGAAAGCTGCCATCACAAACAATTCCCAATCCAAGAGGAAATGTTTGTTCGGTGACTTTGATAAGTGGGAAGCAAATTGTAGAAGAGGCAAGACAAGAAACCGAAATAGAGATACGACGCCCCAAGAGAACATTAGCATGGCGCGCGGACCCTTAATGTTTTCATCTGGCGGGCCACTAATGTCTTCATCCGGCGCGGTACCCCCTGCCTCAAATTCTGAATTTCGCCAAGCTGACCCTCCACTTCCATTTCCTATGCAGATTTCAAAGTCAAAGAGGAATCCAGTAATGGATCAAGAGCTTTTAGAGCTATTCAGCAAGATGGAAGTCACAATCCCACTTCTCGACACAATCGCACATTCCGAAGTATGGCAAGTTTTTTAAAGATTTGTGCACCACTCGACAAGGAGGTCTTGAGCAAGTAAATCTCAACCCCAACATCTCGGCCATTCTTCCATCCAAGGTAACACCGAAATGTAAGGATCCAGGTATCTTTACAATTCCATGCATAATTAATGATGTTCAAGTGGATAATTGCATGTTGGATTTGGGTGCCTCGATTAATATCTTGCCTTATTCCTTATATGAAACATTGCATGTCGGTCCTCTTAGACCCACTGATTTTACAATTCAAATGGCTAATAGATCGTGCACAAAGCCAGAGGGTCTTGTTGTTGATGTGCTAGTGCAGGTAGGAACACTTTCATTGGTTACAGATTTTTATGTGGTCAAGATGGAGGATGAGAGAGAGTCTTCACCAATTCTACTAGGGAGACCATTTATGGCAACTACGAAGATAAAAATTGATATACATACGGGTGATCTCTCCATGGAGGTAGAAGGGGAAGTCATCAACTATAACATTCATAAGCCTATGCAATTCCTTCCTGACTTTGCAGATACACAAGCCCTGAACAACATTGAAAATGCAACAATCATACAATGTGGGCACAACATATCGGAGCTAGACACCAAAAAGGGGCTGAACACCAAGGAGATTGCTGCTGGGCAATTAATCCATGATATCAATGCCATTAAATTGTGCAATAAAACTATCCTCGCCCCATCTGTTGTGCAGCCTCCGGATATTCAATTCAAGCCTTTACCGGAGCATTTGAAGCCTACCATTCCACCAGATATTCCACTTGATGTTCCACCCGATATCCTACATGATGAGGAGTTCCATTTGGCCGAACCGGCATGAGCTTAAATGGAAGGTATCGTCGAGCCAAAGACGTTAAACAAGCGCGCTTGCAGGAGGCAACCCGGTGTTTTATTTTAGAGTCTTAGTGTGAGTCTATTTAGTGTATAAGAGAGTCATTAGAGTCTTAGTTGTTTGAATAGCAATCTTTTGAGTTTTCCATCTCAGTGAGTTTAGCGCCTCCAGGCAACATTAGCTTCCGCGCCAGCTTAACACTTTAGCAACTTAATGTATGCATGGGGCGCGCGCGCTAATGTCTTCTTGGGGCACCATCCTCTCTGACTTTTTTTTAGTCATGTTAGTTGCTTAATTCCTTTGTGAATTTTGCATGAGCTTCCTTGCCCTAGATTATACCATGAGGACACGGTTCGATTCAAGTGTGGGGTGGGAAGTTAGTATGCATCCTATGTTCATCATGTGTGCCTTTGTCAGCTTGCATTAGCTAGTAGTTAGAGCACGTTAGTTTTTTTTGGGATGTAGTTGTTGAGTTGTGCAGCTGATTTTTGAGATACATATCATGCGATGATGTTGCCGAGTTTATGAGTCAAATACTGCGATGTAAATGCTGATTTTATGAGATGATGCCTTCTCTTTGAAGTTTTGATAAATATGCTTTCCATGAATTCCAAAATATTGTGATGCTTGCGCTTTAATGTTATATGTTCTTTTGAGCTGAGATATTTCAGGATGTGGAGTTGATAGAAATGTTGATCACGCGTCGTTGTACGCGTCAAATTAATCCTTCCTCTTCCACTAGTACAGCGGTTAAGTAAGGGTCGATCTCCACAGGGAGCAAGCAGTTCAGTTTTAACCAGTGACCTAAACTTACGAAGATTGGGGGGTGAATGATCAGGGTTGCGCGATGCGCGAGTAAACAGTTGTAAACGCAGGAATTTGCACTAGACGTGCGCAGGCAGTAGAGATTAAGTACTATGACTATGAGAAGTATCGGCGCAGACAATCCTCTATGAGTGTATTCCTTATCATCGACTCTAAATGTCTATAGTTTGGTTTGCTAATGTTAGTGTCCGATCAAGGCTTCCTAACATATGCGCATGTTCCGATCAAAGTTCATGTGCTATTAATTCTTGTACTAGACTAAACAACTACGAATCCGATCAAGGTAGTAATTTCTTATCCTAGTGCGTTACTCCTAGTTGGCACCGTCAGGCTATTCAACTAGTTTAACATACAACAACAAGCAACAAGAGTAAGATTGCGGTTCAAGGCTTCCCCTACTCATGCAACTAGCTGCCAACAATGTGCACAGAATTAATATAAGCCAACAAGCTATGCATTAAACGCAAGTCTCAAAAGAAATACTCATAGATTCATGCCCAACCAATACCAAGCATTTAGCTAGACATGCTAGTGGTAAACATCATAGAAATAGTAAATAATGTCTAAAGTGTCCATGAAAACAATAGAAAACAGTGCGTACAGGTTGCAGTCTTGGCTGGCGCGGTCGGCTAGCGCAGATCCTCTCAACAAGCTCGTGTGTTTTCCAGTCCTGCTGCGCAGTGCCTCCTTGGTGTACGAATTGTGAATCCTAATAATTGTCTCTTAACCCTAGCCTCCTTCTCTTCTTTATATACTGCTCAGAGGCTCATCCTTGGCAACTTCCAAATCTGGTCGTGTCAGGATTTGGAAACACCACCATCTGCACCTGGCGCACGGTATGTTGTTTAGCGCAATCGGTTAGCGCACCGTGGTCGACTCTGCCAATTCTTCTATTTGCGCCGCTAGCTCCGCAGGCTGTGTAATGCGCGTCCTAAACGCTGTCTGTTAGCGCGTATCCGACTTAGGCCCTTGTTTTGCCCTGCAATACAAAAACACTGGAAACCAGTAATCTTGTACATAAAATAATGCAAACAAGCATAGGGTTATGATCTAAATAATGCGTATAAATAGGCTCTATCAAACCCCCCACACTTGCCTCTTGTTCTTCCTCGAACAAGCACTCAAGCACGGATACTACTACCTCTCTTGAGTGTAGCGCACAGTCTTGCACTCTGGCGCGATCTGCACTACTGAACACCTTGCGCTGCTCTACCACCTGCGCACAACTGCTGTCAACAGTTTTAAGCATAGCGTTTTTCGAAATTCATTACCTCTCAGCTGGGATGAAGATCATTTCGGATGACTGGGAGATAGCTCTTCATAGGCTCCAGGTTGTCAGCTCTTGCTCCGAGGATGGGTATATGGTGAACAGCGCAAGCTTCTTCCCGTGCGTGATTCTTCCGCGCACTTCCTGGGAACTCAAGCCTTTTGATGATTTTTTTTCTTTTTGTGAACTTGCGCACGCTGGTGCTTATTAGTGCGCATGCTGATTCTTTTGTAGCGCGTATCATCTGCTGGTATTATTTTTTTTGTATACAGCTTTGTCTATGATTCCTATCTTTCCCAGAACGGTTCCAGTCTCGGCCTCCGGATAACAGCTATGGAACACCGCCCCGCTCTCCCTCCTTGGTCTATCTGCGCAGGTCGGCGCACGTGTTTACACCCGCGCCCGCCTTCCTTAGCTCGACTTCCAGAGGGAAGGTGGTCTGTTTTCCCACCTCGCCACGCTTTTGGGTACTTGCCTTCGGCATCTGTGTGACTGAGCGCGCTCTCTTGTTTCGAAGGTCGCGAAGCACAGGCCTCCACTCGCGCTCTTGACCATATACCTCTCCTCTGAAGCGCGAACGACTAACCGCCTCTCTAGAGCGTTTCTGTCAACTCCACATCCCCTGTATATCCCAACTAACAGGAGCAGAAAAACAAAAAAAATACTAAAACAGATGATAGCAGCGCACGCAATATGGATAGCGCAAACAAGCTGACCAGTGCGCACAGCCTGCGCTCAAGCGCACTATTGCTACTGTTTCCTTCAATTAAACTAAGCTACACTAAAAAGCTAAAAAAAAATGCAAAATGTAAGTGTAACGCTCCCCCCCACACTTAAACAGAGACATGTCCCCACGACTCAAGCTCAAGCGCACGGAGAACGCGCACATGCATGCAAGCAAAATAAAGAACAAAAAAACTAAGAACATATAGTCAAAGCAGCGCAATATAGCATAGGGACACAAAATATTTAGCACAAAAGTTCAGCACACAAATATAGCAACAGAATATCAAATAAAGTTCAGCATATAAAGGAAAATAGACACCACCCGAAAGAAATAATGGGCCCCACCTAACTGGCGCAGCTGTCCTGCGCACGGACCTGCACACTGCTGCTCGACTAAAAAAACTACCAAGTCCTAAACTAACTAAAAGACACTAGAAAAACTAAAAGAAAGACATGTAAAAGTAAAACGAGTCGGGTTACCTCCCGACAAGTGCCTTTGTTTAACGTCGTTGGCTCGACTGTACCTCGTTCCGTGCCCAAATGTGTGCCAGCGACCTCCCCCACTCTTGCTCCTGAGTGATCCTGCGCTTGTGCGTGGGTTGTGCTCTTCTTGGTCCTGCGCAAAGGATAAAATGGGTAGTCAGCATGGATAATATGTGAGAAGTCTGCAGTAACGAGGGTAGATGAAGAGGAAGAAGAAATGTGAGCAATAGTTTCCAGTTCTCCCTCTGGTGCATCTGGTGGTGCCTCTGGCGCAGCAGCTGGCGCATCTGTTATCTCAGGTTCTGCCAAGTCAATGTCGCGCACCGTGTCGTCCCATGGTTCTCCTAGATACCGTTTGACTCTCTGCCCATTGACCTGAAAACGATGCCGGTGCTCGTTTTCTAACTCTATTGTTCCATAGGGGAAAACCTTGATGACTGTGTACGGTCCCGTCCATTTGCTGCGCAGCTTTCCAGGCATGAGCTTCAGGCGTGATGAGAACAATAATACCTGGTCTCCTGGCTCAAAAGTGCATCTGAGGATATGCTTGTCATGAAACGCCTTTGTGCGCTCCTTGTAATCGCGCAGTCCCTCATAGGCATCCGGGCGCAGCTCTTCTAATTCGCTCAGCTCAAACGCGCGCTCCTTTCCAGCCTCATCTAAGTTCAGGTTGCAAATGCGTAAGGCCCAGTATGCTTTGTGCTCTAACTCCACTGGCAGGTGGCATGCTTTTCCGTAGACCAACCGAAACGGTGAAGTCCCGATTGGTGTCTTATGCGTAGTGCGGTATGCCCACAATGTGTCGTCCAGGCGCTGGCTCCAATCTTTGCGCGATGGTCTCACAGTCTTCTCCAGGATGCGCTTGATCTCTCTGTTGGAAACCTCGGCCTGTCCATTTGTCTGAGGATGATAAGCAGTGGACGTCTTGTGGCGCACTCCATAATGCTTGAAAACCTACGCCACAGTCCTGTTGCAAAAGTGCGTCCCCTGGTCGCTGATGATTGCCTCAGGCACCCCGTACCTGCAAAAGATGTTAGTTTTCAGAAACTCAGCGACCGTCTTACCATCATCCTTTCGTGTGGCCTTAGCTTCTACCCATTTGGAGACATAGTCCACTGCCACCAATATGTACTCATAGCCGGCAGATGGGGGAAAGGGCCCCATGAAGTCTATTCCCCATATATCAAACACTTCATCCACTAGGATCGGCGTCTGCGGCATCTCGTTGCGCGCTGATATGCCTCCTGTGCGCTGGCACCTGTCACAGTTCCTGCAGTAGTCATATGCGTCTCTAAACAGGTGCGGCCAATAAAATCCGCAGTCCAGGACCTTTCTGCTTGTGCGCTTGGGACCAAAGTGTCCTCCACATGCGTGCGCATGACAAAACATCAAAACAGAGTTAAATTCATGGTCAGGCACGCAGCGCCTCAATATCTGATCAGGTCCTATTCTAAGCATATATGGATCATCCCAAAGATAATGCTTGGACTCATGTTTCAATCGCATGCACTGGGTTTTATTGAAATGCGGAGGAAACGTACCTGTGACCAGGTAATTCGCAATGTGCGCATACCATGGTACCTTACCTGTCTGCGCCATCAGATGCTCGTCAGGAAATGTCTCCGTGATCTGCCCTGGCTCCTCCTCTTTCGCGATCCTACTCAGGTGGTCAGCGACTGTGTTCTCTGTGCCCTTCTTGTCTTTGATCTCCAAGTCAAATTCCTGAAGTAGGAGCACCCAGCGCGGCTTAGTTTCTTTCTTGGACATTAGGTAGCGGATGGCTGCGTGGTCTGTGTATATGATGACCCTAGCGCCTAGAACATATGCACGGAACTTCTCCAGCGCAAACACAATTGCCAGAAGCTCCTTCTCCGTGGTGGTGTAGTTCCTCTGCGCAACGTCCAGTGTGCGCGATGCATAATAGATGGCGTGCTGCTTCTTGTCCACTCGCTGCCCCAGGACTGCACCTACTGCATAATCGCTTGCGTCGCACATCAGTTCAAATGGCAGGTTCCAGTCTGGCGCGCGCATCACTGGCGCACTGGTCAGCGCCTCCTTCAGCTTATCAAATGCGGCCCTGCACTCATCAGTAAAATCGAAGCACACATCCTTTTGCAAGAGGTTAGACAGGGGTATACAAATTTTAGAAAAATCCTTTATGAAGTGCCTGTAAAACCCAGCGTGCCCGAGGAAAGACTTCACATCGCGCACGCTAGTGGCATAAGGTAGATTAGAAATAAGATCTATCTTAGCTTTATCTACCTTGATCCCCTTCTCTGAGATGATATGTCCTAGTACTACACCATGCGTTACCATGAAATGACATTTTTCATAATTGAGCACTAGGTTCTTAGAAATGCAGCGCGCTAAGACCTTATCAAGATGAGTTAAGCATGCATCAAAGGTACCTCCATATACAGTAAAATCATCCATGAACACTTCTATGCATATACCAGTCATATCAGAAAAAATGCTCATGACAAGGCGTTGGAACGTACCTGGAGCGTTACACAGCCCAAATGACATGCGCCGAAACGCAAACGTACCGAACGGGCAGGTGAACGTGGTCTTCTCCTGATCCTCCGCAGCTATGGGTATCTGGTTGTACCCTGAATATCCGTCCAAGAAACAAAAGTAGGGCTTACCTGCTAATCGATCCAGCATCTGATCCATAAAGGGTAGCGGGAAATGGTCCTTGCGCGTGACTGCGTTAAGCTTCCTGTAGTCGATGCACATGCGCCATCCAGTCTGAATGCGCTTGGGAACTAGCTCACCCTGCGCATTCTCCTCCACTGTGATTCCTCCCTTCTTTGGCACAACGTGGACTGGACTGACCCATTTACTATCCGAGATGGGGTAGATGACTCCTGCGTCAAGCAACTTTAGAATCTCCTTCTGCACCACCTCCATCATATTCGGATTTAATCTGCGCTGAGCCTCCCTGGATGGTTTGGCACCATCTTTCAGCAGAATCCTATGCAGATCAGCCAGTGTCCATCCTATGGCGCGCTGGTTCTTGCGCAACACCTACTGTAAGCGCACTTCCTGCTCCTCTTCTAATCCTTTCTTTATGATCACCGGCAGGGTGTCCTCATTTCCTAAGAATATGTACTTGAGGTGCTCTGGAAGTTGTTTCAGTTCGACCTTGGGTGCCTGTTCAATAGAGGGCAAGATTTTATTAGCAGTGCAGATATGAACTAAATCGTGTACCTGTCTGAGTTCTGGTTTAGCACTGCTCAGCTCCTCGTCCTGCTCCTCCAACTCTGCCTGTGCCAGTGGCTCTGGTCCTACCGTTGCGCTTGCGCATTGCGCATCTGTGACTAAATCATCAAGGCTATCCATCGCGTGCACTGTGGCGTCCTCATGTGGATGCTGCATCCCCTTGAATATGTTGAAATGGATTTCTTCGCCGTCCACCTCCATGGAGAGCGTGCCCCTCCATACGTCTATCTTCGTGCGCGCGGTCATCAGAAAAGGTCTGCTCAGTAGGATCTGCGCAGTGCTGGCGCTTGATTCACCCTCCATTTCTAGTACATAAAAGTCTGCTGGGAACACCAACTCTCCTACTCGCACAAGAACATCCTCTATCATGCCTGCAGGTTGTTTGCAAGACCGATCTGCTAGCTGAATGGTGAGACCTGCAGGCTTTAGTGGTCCAAGGCGCAATGTCGCATATAGGGAATAAGGTAACAAATTGATAGATGCGCCTAAATCAATCATGCAGTTGCTCACTGTGGTTTTACCTAGAGTGCATGGGATATTGAACGTATCTGGGTCTCGGCACTTAGGTGGTACCTTATGTTGCACGATCGCTGAGGCCTGCACATTTAGCATTACCTGTGCGCACTCGCCTTTCCTTCGCTTGTTTGTGCACAGCTCCTTTAAAAACTTGGCGTACCTAGGGATCTGCCGAACTGCTTCAATAAGGGGAATGTTGATTTCCACCTTACTGAATAACTCGTATAGCTCTTTGTCTTGCGCTTCCTTCCTAGCCAAGGGTGCCTGCACAGGGAAAGGTGCAGGTATATTAGTACGATTCGTGCCCTTGTCTTTTAATTCTGTTATACCTGGCGCTTCGCCCTGCTGGCTTGTGGCTGGCATTTCTGGTTGCGCGTCTTGCTCTGGTTGCGCATTCTGTTCTGCTGGATCTGGGACTTGCGCAGCTGGTTGCGCGGGCGTCTTCGCGATCTGCTCTGTTCCTATCGTGCTCCCAGTCCTCAGTGTCACTGCATTGACTCCTCCTTTGGGGTTCTGAATCATTTGCGAAGGCAAGTTGCCATCGCTCTTCTTTAGCTCATACACCGTGGTAGCAATCTGTGATAGCTGCTTTTCAATGGACTCGAACCTCTTGTCATACTTCTCGTCATTTTTGCGCACTGTGTCTGCTAGCTGCCCCACGATATCTTCCAAAGATCGCCTCGGTTGCTGGTTGTTATGCGTTGGTGCATCAGTGCGGCGATGCGGTGGATTGTAGGGCGCAGCTTGTTGCGTCTGCTGTGGCGCGCGCTGGTCCGTGGACTGCCTCTGGAAATTGTTTTCCTCCTTCCATCTGAATCCATTTGCGGCTAGTCCAAAGCGCGGCTGATTCTGTCTTTGTGGTCCTCTGTTATCCCATCCTCCAAGAGCATTGACATCTCCAGATTCTTCAAAAAGTGTGGGACATTCATCAGTCTTGTGCTCGGTGGACCTGCGGAATTCACATACCTTTGGCGCAACTGGTTGTGCGCTTTGCGCACTCATCAACTTCTGCAGCATGGCCTTCATTTCCTTGATCTCAGCGCTTGTTTCTACCTGATGCACAGAACGAGTACGACTATTTTCAAGTGTTAGCTGATGTCTTACCTGCCCAGCAGAGTCTTCTATCAGCTGCCACGCGTCTTCTGGATACATGTTGCAAATGTCCCCTCCTGCGCATGCGTTCAATAACCTCAGCTCCATGGGCAGCAGTCCATTCAGGAAGTTCTCTATCAGCACATTCTGGGGCAGGCCATGATTGTAGCAGTTGGCCTCTAGCTCCCTGAAACGCTCATAATACTCTAACAGTGACTCCCCTGCGCTCTGCCTCGGTGCGGCCAGCTCCCTCCTGAGTAGCGCGATCTTCGCTGCGGGATAAAATTTGTCCAGGAACTTCTTCTGCAGCTGTTCCCATGTGTGAATTGATCCTGCTGGTAAGTTCATCAGCCAATGTCTGGCCGTGTCACACAGTGAAAATGGGAACACTTTCATCTTCAGCGCTTCATCGCTTTCCCCTTCCGTCTTCATGTTCTCGCAAATGACTAGGAACTCTCGCACATGCTTGACTGGATTTTCGTTGTTCATCCCATGGAACTTGGGCATGTGATGGATGAGCGAGCTCCTTAGTTCAAAATGTCTGTCTGGCGGAAGCACAATGCACCATGGCTGGTTAACTGTAATTGGGGCTGACATCTCGTGCACTGTTCTGCGTCGCGCAGCTTGTCGCGCGGGTGGCGCATTATACAATTCAGCGGCCATCCTTGCTTCAACCTCGCGCTGCACTTCCTCTCTGAACAGGGCTGCGCGATTATGTGCTCTTGCTTCTTCCGGGGTTCTGTCCCCTATGTTGTCTCCAACGACACTGTTGTCCTCCATGACCTGTTCTAAATCTAAAAGAAAACGAAATTAAAAGATAACTAATGCTGCTGCGTCTGTCAGTGCGCAACTAGAATCTGCGCAACGCAACTGTTTCAAGGTTGCGCAGGCTAATGGTGATTGCGCGCTGTCAGAAACAACAACGAGAAAACAAAACAAACTGAAAATAACTAGTTACTAATAAGGAAAAACGTAAACTAGCTAAAATTTAGTTGTGTTGCTCCCCGGCAACGGCGCCAAAATTTGATCGCGCGTTGTTGTACGCGTCAAATTAATCCTTCCTCTTCCACTAGTACAGCGGTTAAGTAAGGGTCGATCTCCACAGGGAGCAAGCAATTCAGTTTTAACCAGTGACCTACACTTACGAAGATTGGGGGGTGAATGATCGGGGTTGCGCGATGCGCGAGTAAACAGTTGTAAACGCAGGAATTTGCACTAGACGTGCGCAGGCAGTAGAGATTAAGTACTATGACTATGAGAAGTATCGGCGCAGACAATCCTCTATGAGTGTATTCCTTATCATCGACTCTAAATGTCTATAGTTTGGTTTGCTAATGTTAGTGTCCGATCAAGGCTTCCTAACATATGCGCATGTTCCGATCAAAGTTCATGTGCTATTAATTCTTGTACTAGACTAAACAACTACGAATCCGATCAAGGTAGTAATTGCTTATCCTAGCGCGTTACTCCTAGTTGGCACCGTCAGGCTATTCAACTAGTTTAACATACAACAACAAGCAACAAGAGTAAGATTGCGGTTCAAGGCTTCCCCTACTCATGCAACTAGCTGCCAACAATGTGCACAGAATTAATATAAGCCAACAAGCTATGCATTAAGCGCAAGTCTCAAAGGAAATACTCATAGATTCATGCCCAACCAATACCAAGCGTTTAGCTAGACATGCTAGTGGTAAACATCATAGAAATAGTAAATAATGTCTAAAGTGTCCATGAAAACAATAGAAAACAGTGCGTGCAGGTTGCAGTCTTGGCTGGCGCGGTCGGCTAGCGCAGATCCTCTCAACAAGCTCGTGTGTTTTCCAGTCCTGCTGCGCAGTGCCTCCTTGGTGTACGAATTGTGAATCCTAATAATTGTCTCTTAACCCTAGCCTCCTTCTCTTCTTTATATACTGGTCAGAGGCTCATCCTTGGCAACTTCCAAATCTGGTCGTGTCAGGATTTGGAAACACCACCATCTGCACGCGTTCCTTATGCTGCCATTCGAAGGCTATGATTGGAACGGTTCAAATTGGGAGCAAAGCTCAAAAAGGACAAGCAAGCATTTCGCATTGAAAGCTCGGAAAAAAAAAAAGAAAAAAAATTCAGATTTTGCAAGATGTGAAAGAAAGGCAATCGAAAAAAGAGCAAAGTCCAAAATCAAGAAATATGTCCTACAAGAAAAGAAGAAAAGGTTGATCCTCTCATAACTCGGATTCATCACATGCCAAAGAAAGCAAATTCAGTTGTATGCGCGTGGCTATGAAGTTGAACCAAAGAGTGGAGTCAGGAGTCTAAAAAGGACTAACTCCTAGTCATCCATTAAATCCCATCTCAAGCTTAAAGGTAACATGTATCATCCTAGTTCTTGTTGATCATTATTTTTAGAATGATTGTGAGCATGTATTGATTAATTGATTAGGGATGACTTATCGAGTAATTTCAATGTTTATATCATGGCATGATAGGAAAGATTTGAGTGCTTGCGTATCTTGTTGTTGTTCGGGGACGAACAAGAATAAGTGTGGGGTAACAACTTCATGCTCACTATCTTTAGAGTCCTCATCACTCCATTGGGCAGCATAGAACTTATTCTTCTTCTTTTTATTGCTAGGGCATTCCGATTGCATGTGACCGAGACCTTCACATCCCCAACAGCGAATCCCTTCTGTTTATCCTTTCGCTCTTCACTGGTTTGAACAACATTCTTATTCTTCCATGGAAATTTTCTCCTCTCCTGAACCGATTTCTGTGGCCGACTACTATCAAGTCTATGGGGGTCTTTAGTCGAGTTCTTTCATAATCTTTCCAAAGTTCTTGGCCAGCATTGCAAAATGTTGCGACATCTCCTCAGGTGATCCGTGCTTGACCGTTGTTTTAGCTTTCAACCTAATGGTTTTCACTCAAATTGTTTCAGTGAACCGATCAGCGCTTCCAATCTCAGGTTTTTGATGTCTTGAGCTTCCTCTATAGTGGTAACTTTCATAGAAAATCTTGTAGGCAGTGATCTGAGCACCTTACAGATAAGTTTTTCTGCTTTCTTAGGCTCTCTGATTGCATGAGCTTTGTTTGACAGGTTGCATAGCCTTGCATTGAAGTTTGTCATGGTTTCTTCTTCATGCATCCTTAGGTTCCCAAAATTTGTGGTGATCGTTTGGATCTTTGGCGTCTTAACTTTTTCTGTGCCCTCGTTGGCTATCCCCAGAATGTCTCATGCATGTTTTACAACATCGCAGTTTGATATCAGCCTTAAGTCGTTGGCATCTCCTGCAGCAAATATGACATTGAGAGCCTTGGAGTTTCCAGATGCTGTAGCTTCTTTTTTTGTAGTCTATCAATCCTCAATTTCTTCTGTGCTATTCCCACATTGTCTATCACCAAAGGATGCGTCCACTCCAACACCACATCTCTCCAAGCCTTCTCATCTATGACCTTCAAGAATTCTTTCATGCGTGCTTTCCGATAGCAATAATTTCATCCTTCAAGCAACGGGGGTCTGATTGTGCTTTGTCCTTCCTTCATTTTCGTCTTAGCTGTCAGTAATACGTCCGGATTCCACTCTTTGTGTGTCGAGTAACCCGCTCTGATACCAATTAAAATTGACGCAACCTACTGTGATTGCTATAGCAACCTATTACGGTGATTGCGGAATCAAGTATGAAATTCGTATGTCTGTCCCATTGTGACTGTTTCACTCTTCTGTATTAGTTGTTTCACAATACTCAAACAGATAGTGTTTCAATAGTCGTTAGTAACTGCTCAATTTGTACGATAAAATGTAAAGGACACAAGATATAGTCACCCTGTTCAGCTTCAAGAGCCTACTCAGAGGGGGATTGGGGGTTCAGAGAACCCCAAGTGGAAAGCACTTCACTATCAAATCTGTCTCCCACAGATTGTCCTTCCGAGAACACCTGCACTTCACCGAGCGTTGCTTTTACAGACTATTCGTACAACAATAAAACATCCTATAATTAACTTTGAATGAGCTACTTCCACCCGATCTCTAATGATTGAGCTCACTCCTGATGTGCTCTTCCCCACGATTTGGATCTTTTCTATGATTATGGGATTCTCGATGAATATAGGTACCACGGGATGCATCTATTTGTATGGACCGGTTGCTTACTCCTAAAGCAAACCGATTTGCTTCTTTTTAGGCAACGAATGATTATCTTTAGATTGTAGATAATCATCACTTCCTAAACTTCTTCAACTGATTTATAGAATCCCGATATCTTGGGATAGCATAATCCCGGCATCTTAAGATCTTCTTGACGCCATTTTAGGAAACACGAACACATCATCACTGCCGACTGACTTTTTTCTAAAATGCAGATTGTGCGTGGCCCTGTTTCAGCTACCTCTGGCTCACCATCTGAATCAAGCTTGAGCTTCCTTGGTCTTGTGAACCTTGTTGGTCTGATTCAACACCATTGATATATATTAAAGACTTTTGACTGATACAGACTCCGTTTGCCAAAAACATGCCACACACATCCATGGGAAACATGGATTTAACAAAATAGCTAAGACAAAAACTAAAATCACACAAGCAATTCATCACCCAACTCGGCCAGTGCCTACCTCTGGGGGAGGGGGGGACTTCTCCAGTCCCCAATATTCCACTATTACCGGTTAAAGTACAAAGGCTCCAGTTCTCAGCCTATGCTAGAACAACAACGACTTCTAACCTAGGTAGAATCTTCGCTCAGTCTGATTACACAGACTAGCTTATACTATCAACTATTCAACACAATGTAGTGACAGAATGCTACAGATCTGATCATACAGACTTAGCCTATTATATGATAAAGTGTTATGACAGGATATTATAACAACTTACTTAAACAAGCTGCTCTTCCTTAGCATCTACCTCAGATTCTCCGGGCTCTCCTAGGTACTCAATCTGACTTTCGTGATTTCTCACAACTCCGATGGCTCCCCCTTGATCAGCGACCTCCTGTCAGCTATCAGAACATTGCTCTAATCTTTGATAGTCCGTGGCCGGCTCACCCATGACAATGCTTCAAAGGCTTGTACTTGATTTTCAACGAGGCTCCGCTTCAGTTGAACTTACCGATCAAGATTCGATCACACTCTCTCAGTAGTGATCTCTCTCGGCTTAGACAATGATAACACTTTAGCTCTTCAATCTTTGCTTATTACTCTAGCTTGTGTGTGTATCTTTGTAAGTGTCACTTACTCATAGAGACGCTACGTATATATATTGGCAGTCCACGGTGGAGTATAGAAATCCAAATTTTGGACTCTTCCTAAATTCCTTTTACCAATCCCTATTTTCTCCAAGATATTTACAAGTTATTGAGATTTGATTGGAAAAACTTCTTTCCTAAAAGCAAATTAGTTATCATATCTTCTCCATGATTTTTATAGATTGTTAGCAATTCTGTTACAGTAACTGTTTTCGAAAACCTTTTAGGAAACTCTCTAGATCTTTTGCAAAATCTTCTCAAAGATCTTCTCCAAGATAATTGGTAAATTTGTTGCAGCAGCTATTTCGTAAATACATTTAGAAAACTTCCTCCGATCAGTAACTTTTGATCATCCGCTGGTTGTCTTCAGGTTGCTTCAACTGTTTGCTTTACCGATTTCTGTAGAAACTATACCTTGCACATATTTTGTCAAGGATGCCACAGTTCTTAACAATCTCCCCCTTGACATATTTGACGAAATCCAAGGACTCTGATGAACATCTTTAGATTGCTCCGCTGACTGTCTTCGGGTTGCTCCAGCTACTTGCTTCACAGGTTTCTGTAGCAACTTGCCAGATCATTGTAATGTTTTGTCAAGATGCCACTATCCTTAACAAAATTGATAATCAAATTACTCAAAGTAAGAACGGATTCATAATATAAGCAAACTAGAAAGAATTGAGGCTCGTTCGATGATTTTCTTAAAGCATTTATTCCCGTGACATCGGGAAGTGCTTCCCAGGATACAAAAACTCATGAGTATACCTCTTTGCACCATAAGGTAATACTCTGGCTATCCAAACTTGTGCTTGCAACTACAAAAAGGAATACTCAAAGAGTATGTGAAAATCAAAGGAAAAACAGGCGGCTATTGAGAGAGGAGATGTTGGAAATGAGAGATTTTGTGTGACTTATGCTCCCTCAAGCCTTCATTTGCACCTCCTTTTATAAGAGAGGATGGGGAAGCCGATCATTATAGCAACCAAACATAAGGATCTGCTATAGCACTCTGTGGACCACAAAAGCTGATGCAAACTAGGCTAAAGACAAAAGACAGATTCTGCTACAGCAACCCGTGTTGATCTGAAGCTAGAGCAAACTAGGCAAGTATCCTGAAGATTCACGGAGTGTCCTTGGCAAGGTGCTACATGAGTCGCGGAAGTTTAGGATGCGCCACAATTGTCATCAAGTGGCCTGCAGATGTCATCACACGGTCGGAGGAAAACTTAAGAGATAAGGATCCTAAAGTCCGATTTAGGAAACAGAATCTTCAACAACCTTGCAAGAATCTTGAAAGAGATTCAGATGATGATGTGCTGCCCTACGAATCAAAAGGCAAGAAGGTTTCCATCACTGGCAATCCATGAAGCTATAAGAGCAAGGCAGAGGCAGTCCCTTGAAGAGATCATCGAACGAAGAAACCGAAGTAGAGAATACTCAAAAGTAAAGTTTAAAGCAGAAGGCTGACAGTGTTGTGAGGTGCGCAAAAGAGATCGTAACTCGTTGAGTTTGATCAAGATTTGATCCAAAGAATTCAACTGGAGCATGGCTCGTGGAAGGATCAAACAAAAGCTTTGGAGACAGCTGCGGACAAACCTATCGCATGTTGTTTAAGACCCGAGCATCTCTTCTTGATATTATCAGGTGGGCATTGATCAAGGGATAGCAGATTATGAGTTGGAGGAACTCAGAGAGAGACGGACTGATTGGCAGAGAGTGATGGAGAAGTTGTCTGCAGAAGTTACAACTACTTTGAGATAGAGTGTGCTGAAGCATTCCGTGCACTGCTCATTGTAATAGGGTAGGCTAAGTCTGAGTGTCAGGTCTGTAGCTATTCTTTACTGGAAGTGTGTAGGTAGCACGAAGCGAGTCCGTGTGATAGACTGCTAGCTAGTCTTGGTGGTTAGACTGAGCAAAAGATTTCAGCTAGGTGAGAAGTAGAGGTGAGAGTCCTTTGTACTTTGAACCATGATAGTGAAGTCTTGAGGATTGGGGAGTGATCCTCCCCAGACGTAGGTAAGTTGCCGAACTGGATGAACAAATTCCTTGTGTGTTTCTAATTCGTGAGAAGAATAATTTCCTTAGGAAGAAATAGAGAGTGATACAGCAGAAGCTGTAACTCGAGATAACCAGCGCAGTCCAAATTCAATTGGTATTAGAGCCGATCACTCAACACACAGAGTGTGATCTGAGAAGGCATTGCTGTCATTTATGACCACCATGAAAAAGGACAAAGCACCAGCAGACCGCCATTGCGCGAAGGAGGAAATTATGGCTACTGGAAGGCTCAGATGAAGACCTTTATCAAAGCTATTGATGAAAGGACATGGCGGGTAGTCATATCAGAATGGTCTCACCCAATGACTGTTGACAGAACAGGAGGTGCCTACAAACAATCTGGAAAAAAGGGACTGTCGATGAGGTAGCTTCAGCATCAGGAATGTTGAGGATATGACACCCTTGACGAAACTGTTCAAGAAAGATTGCTGAAGCACTCCCTGAAGGTTGGTGGCTAGAGCACAATATGAAGACTGACAAAACAACAACAACAAAGAGCCAGAGTCTGCCTCAGCAATCCCTGAAGATCTGAAGCTGAGACACTATTTGAAGAATGGGTAAGAGACAGCTATGAAGAGACAAGTCTGCTTCAGGACTCTGTGATGATCCAGAGCTAGAGCAGAATAGTTCGGCGTTGCACGGTGTGGCTCTGGCTTGATCCAGCTGACATCGGGGAAGCTCAGTGAGGTATGGAGATGTCATCAAGGGCTCAGCAGCCACCAGCACGTGCTAAAAAAATAATGATCCAAGGGGTTCAAATTTGGCAACGGAATCTTCAACAAACTTGCTAGAATCTAGAAGAAGATTCTAATAATGTTGCTTGTCACTTTTGGGGGGTGCGAGTGCTTAAAAAGGAGCACAGAGGGCAGCACAAAGGGAGGAAAATTAGAGAGAAAGCATAGAGTGCAAACGAAGAGCACACGAAGATATTAACTCACGATAGCAGGGTTTTATACACCGAGTTAAAGGCTTGTGTTAGGCAAAGGAATCATAACTCGTGGAGTTTGATTCTGGACTGGTTCTGAGTTTAATTGGAGCGCTGCTCGTTAGAGGAACAGTCAGGAGCTCATTGATCAGCCGCGGACAGGCGTTGTCGCGGCCTGAGGAGTAGTGATCGAGGCTACCCAATATTGACAGAGTGTGTCATTGATTGAGGAGGAGCTAAGGTTGAGTTTGAAGAACTCAGAGGGTCCGACTACTTGGCGGGAGAGCTTGGAGTATAGAGGACTGCAAATATAGCAACTCTGGTGAAAAGTGTGCTTAAGCATTCCGTGAGGTATACACTGTAATAGAATCTGCTGAGTTCGAGAGGTAGAATTGTAAGTATTCATTACTAAGAGTGTGTAGAGTACACGAAGAGAGTCTGTGAGATGAGACTGCTTGCTAGTCTAGGAGATTAGACTGAGCTTTAGATTTTGGCTAGGTGAGAAGTAGAGGTGTGAGTCCTTGTACTTCGAACGCTGATAATGGAATCTTGAGGATCAGAGCATCCTTCCCAGACGTAGGCAAGTTGCGGAACTGGGTGAACAAATACTGTGTCTTTCTTATTCTGACAATAGAGTATTTCCATAGAAAGATACAAAGAGTGCTTAAGCAGAAGCTATATCCCCGCATCAGCAACAAAGTACAATTTCAATTGGTATTATAGCCGTTTGTTCAACATACAGAGCGTGATCCAGGGAAGCGTTGCTGTCATCAATAGCGTAGAGTCAAAAGTCAAATCAGCCACTGAAAGGATGTAACAGAGTCACCAAGGAATATCTTGCTCAACAATATAGACAAATGATTGACAAATGCCTAAAAGTGGTGAAGGTAAGTGAAGGGCTGATTGCCAGAGTGTCTGTACTAAATGAAGAGAAAAAAAACTACTGAGGGATATCTTAAGGGTGAAAGAACAGGCCAGTCAACTAGAAAGAAAATACAAAAAAGCAATGGATGAAGTGCTCCTCCTCCGGAAGACGACGAAATGGATCAATACAGGACCGAAGCTACAAAGCATTCAGACACTAGGTGAGCAAGGAAAATGGTGTTGAAGCAAAAAGCCTAGAAAGAAAAGCAAGAAGTCAAACTGTTCAACATTCATCCAGAACTCGACAGGACAAACAATGCTGCTATTTTTGCAATCAATCTGACCACAACCAAAGGAACTGCCCCACACTTAGCAAAAACTGGGAATCAAGAATGGACCATATCAGTCAAGAAAGGAAAGTGGTACTTCGACAATGGGTCTTCTAGACACATGAAAGGAAAAAGATCCTATCTGACTGATGTTCAACCATGTAGAAACCATGACGTGACATTTGGAAATGGGTTGAAAGGGAGAGTCCTTGGGAAGGAAACTCTGAAAGTCCACGGACTGCCAAATCTCAAATGTTGCTCGTAGAAGGACTTACAGCGAATCTCATCAGCATCAGCCAACTATGTGACAGTACTCATATTGTAAATTTGAAGTGTGAAAGGTCAGCCAACAACTGCTATTTACTAGAGAGTGCTGAATCAATCTCTGCATCATTCTGCCTGCTGACCAAAACTGAAGAAATAAATTTATGGCATCAAAGACTGGGACATCTCAATCTGAGGACCTTAAAAAGACTTGCAACTGATCATTTAGTACGTGGTATACTTGAGATCAAGGGAGAGATAAACATAGTGTGTGGAGAACGCCAGATTAGAAAACAGACAAGGGTTCCTCATCCAAAAGTCTCTACAATGAGCTCCACCATACCGCTCTAGTTACTGCATATGGACCTTATGGGACCAATGGAGGTAGAAAGTTGTGGAAGAAAAATGTATGCTTTTGTATGTGTGGATGATTACTCTCGCACTCATTGGTCAATTTTCTATGTGAAAACGCAGAAACTGTGAAAGTGGTAATTGCCTTACTAACACTGCTAGAGCAAGAAAAAGGCTTGAAAGTAGCTGCTATCCGAAGTGATCATGGGGAAGAATTTTAGAACGAAGCCATGAATGAATTATGTAGAAATCGAGGGATCACCCACCAATACTCATCACCCATTACTCCGCAACAAAATGGGATAGCGGAACGAAAGAACAAATCTATATAGTAGATGGCTCGAGTTTATGATCCATGCAAGAAAAGTTCTCCCAAAGTTCTGGGCAGAAGCTATGAACACATCATGCTATATCATTAACCGAGTGCCTATCAGAAAGGGTACGGACAAAACTTGTTATGAATTATGGAAGGAGAAGAAACCCACTGTAAAGTACTTCCATATTTTTGGAAGTGAGTGCTACATTCTTAGAGATTGTGAGTACAGGACATAACTTTATCCAAAAAGCGACCGGGGATATTCATGGGCTACTCAACAAATAACAAAGCATATCGGTCTTCAACAGCAGAACTGGAACTGTGATTGAATCCATCAACGTTGTTGTGAATGACCTAGGAGGAGTGCAAACACTACGAGGATAAAGAAGATTCTGATTCTGAAGACCAACATCAATCTCAAATCAGAGGAACAACAAATAAGAAGCACCAGAGAATGCTTTAGCAGAACCTAACAATCCCCAGACTTCAGACGAGGAGTCTAGATCAGTTGCTGATGCACCAGTTGAGAACCCTCCGACTACACCAAGCACCGCTAGACTTCCCCCTAGAAAAATCCAGAAAGATCATCCGATCACAAACATCATTGGCAGCCTGACTGAAGGAAGACGAACTCGAGGTACTTCCAACATTAATCTTTGTGATATGATTAACAACTCGTGTTTCATGTCCAGCACTGAGCCAAAGATTATCAAGAGGCTCTGGGAGATGAACACTGGATAGTTTCCATGCAGGAGGAGCTCGGTGAATTCAAAAGAAACAAGGTATGGGATCTAGTTACTTGGCTAGATAATGTGAATGTTATTGGGACCAAATGGATTTATAAAAACAAGTCTGATGAGAAGGGAAATATTAAAAGAAATAAGGCCAGATTAGTAGCCCTAGGGTACACACATATCGAAGGAGTAGATTTTGATGAGACCTTCACTCCTGTTGCTCGCATGGAAGCAATCAGACTTCTTCTCGCACTGGCCTGTCACCTGAAGTTCAAAAATATACCAATGGATGTCAAAAGTGCATTCTTGAATGAGATTTTGACAGAAGAAGTCTATGTTGCTCAACCTAAAGGCTATGAAGATTCTTATCATCCAAACCATGTCTACAAGTTAAAGAAGGCTATTTACGGCTTGAAGCAAGCACCCAGAGCCTGGTATGAAAGATTGACTGAGTTTCTAATTAAGCACGGATATGATCGAGGAGGGGTGGACAAGACTCTTTTTGTGCTCAAAAAAAGGTCAGACTTTATTATTGCAACAATATATGTGGATGATATAGTATTTGAGTCAAGTTCGTAGAGAATGGTGAAGCAGTTTGTGAAGCGAATGCAAAGAGAGTTTTAAATGAGCACGGTTGGAGAATTAACTTACTTTCTGGGACTGCAAATATTACAAAAAGAAGATGAAATTTTTATCTCACAAAGCAAGTATGGAAAAAATTTGGTAAAAAAGTTTGGGATGGACACGGCCAGCAACAAACTCTCTCCTGCTGCAACTTACACTAAAGCCGTCAAAGATGAAGCTGGAATTGCTGTGGATCAGACATTGTACTGAAGCATGATTGGAAGCCTTCTTTATCTCACTGCCAGCCAACCTGATATATCCTTCACAGTAGGTGTTTGTGCTAGATATCAATCCTGCCCAAAGGTAAGTCATATGCAGCTTGTAAAAAGAATCATCAGATATGTTGGAGGGACAACAAACTATGGGCTATGGTATGCAAGGGACACGAGTGAGCAAGTAGTTTCACGACAAAATATACGCTAACCGTGCAATACAATTCAGGGTTCAGAACTTCCGATTGAATAGAAACAAACATTAAATCCAAGTCTCAAACATGTATGTCACTAACTGAAAACCTAAACTGAAACAGAAATTTAGCTACTCATAGTCATGACTAAAAAACACATTAAATTAAAAGGAATGAAAAACCATTATTCACGAGAACTGGTCACCGCCGCAATCACAGTTCAATGCCGGAAAACAATGTTCATGCAAGACTTCGTCTCCCTCCAAAATTCCGTTCGTTCGTGCGTTTAAAAACTTTCGTCTTCAAAGCTACCGTCCCCTCTTGTTCCGAAACCCTAATTGAGATCAAGCTCTAAAATTTGATTTCGGGCTGCGGGCCCGATGCTGACGTCATCAAACAAAAATCGCGCCTCAAGAAGACATTAAGTCCCGCGCCAAGTGAAGACATTAAGCTTTTGGCGTGCGACTCTAAAGTCTTCTTCTGGCACCGAACTCACTGAGTTGCACACTCAATTCCTTCAACGTCGATTCTCGCATTCGGCTCTCTAAAAACACCATTTTGAATCGCAAGTGTCTTTTCATGTATCCCAAATAGCTGAAAAGTAACTGTTCACATAAAAACATATCGAAATAGTTCGGTTTAAATGGTTTAATGAGTCGTATAAATACGCCCCATCAAACCACCCCACACTTAGACTTGTTTGTCTCGAACAAGAACAAAAGCAAGACTCGCAACACTCAAAGCACTTTTAATATGCCTACGACTAAACACTGAATTTACTTGACATGTCCTCACTAATCAGTTCATCAACATATACTCACATTCATTCTTCAATAATGATCAACAAGAAATCGTAATGATACATGTTACCTGAGAGGTCAAGATGGAATGCAATGGATGTCTGGGAGATAGTCCTCTTTAGACTTTTTCAGCTCGAGGTCAAAGTCACGCGCATACGTGAGTTCGCTTTCTCTGGCACGTGAAACATCCAAGCTACGAGGAACTCAACTTTTCTTTTTCTCTTTGGTAGAACAGCACTTGAAACTTTCTTGTTTTGTTTGGTCCGAAGACTTCACTCAACTCGATTGCTTTTCTAATTTTTCTCTTTCACATTTGACTCAATTTTCTTTTTGAGCTTTGCTCTCTATTGTGAATTGCTTGTCCTTTTCTTTTTGCTCTTTGAACCGTTCCAATCATCGCCTTCCAATAACAGCTATGGAGCGCGTCCCGCTCTTTCCCATCATCATCCTTTCAGCGTGAGGCTGGATAGGGGTTACCCACCTGATAATGCAAGTGTGGCAGTTTTGACAAAACCAGCATATGTGAACAAGGAGCTGCTGCAGCTCAAACAATCAAGCAGACCAGCAGAAGTAAACCAGCAGCAGATGCAGCAGGGGATGCTGCAGCAGGTGCTGGTTCAAGTGCTGGTTCAACTGTCCGAGTAGCAGTTTTGTGCTGGGTGCTTTTTGAAGGTATAGCAGCTTTGTGAAAGTGCTTAGAAGAATTTCTAAAATACCGTTGAGCATTTTCCAGCAAGGTTTGCTAGTCAGAGAAGGAGATTTGCATTGAAGATATTAATCAAATCTAATCTCCTAGATTGCTGTGGTGCGTATTGCAGAAGAGAATCAGGTCTTGCAGAGACTGATTCGTGCATTGATCTGGAAGCCAATTTAGAGCTGTGGAGCTTGTTGGTTGATCAAAGGCAGCCGCGGGAGAACTGACGGGTGGAAGGCTCGGTCGAGGTTCGTGCGGAAGAACTCACTAGTGGCAGGTGGTCGCTGAGTGAGGGGGAGTTACTCAGAGTGTGCAGCGCTCTTGGAGTGGTTCGATCGGCTCGGCAGGAGGCCTTGGAGCGACGCGGACAGAGTGCTTCAGCTGGTGTTACAGCTGTTGCTGCAGCAACCCTGCTGAGTAGTGTAGTATAGAATAGGCTGAGTTCTTTGAGAGGATTGTAGCTATTCTAGACTGACATATTGTAGAGGGTGTGCTGACACAAATCAGAGCTTGTTCTGATTGTGTTGAGTAGTCCACACGGGGTTAAAGTAGCATAGGTTGCGTGCGTTGTAACCGAGTGTGCTTTGAACCTTTGGTTGAGTGGATTGAGGACTGGAGAATAGTCCTCCCCAGACGTAGGCAGATTGGCCGAACTGGGTGAACAAATCTGTGTCCTATTCATTGTCTGCTGTGCCTGCATTTAAGTGAACAAGAGTGTGCTGCAGCAACTGCTAGTTCACAAATCTGCATAAGTAGAGACACTTGAAATTTCAATTGGTATCAGAGCGGGAACTCGACACACAGAGTTAAAAAGATCCTACAGTGTCTCTGAAGAAGCCAAGACAATGAAGGAAAGACAGAGCACAAGTAGACCTCCACTTTTGGAAGAGAGCAATTATGGTTATTGGAAAGCTAGGATGAAGGCCTTTCTCAGGGCCATTGATGAGAAGACATGGAGAGCTGTCATGATTCAGTGGTCTCCCCAATCACCATAGATGAGCAAGGAGTGACCAGAATAAAACCTGAAGAGCAGTGGACTGCTGAAGAAGGTGCTGCAGCAACTGGTAATTCAAAGGCTTTGAATGCAATTTTTGCTGCAGTTGATGCTAACAATTTCAGGTTGATATCAAACTGTGATTTGGCCAAGCAAGCATGGGAGATTCTGCAAACTGCCCATGAAGGAACTGATAGAGTGAAGCTATCAAGGCTCCAGATCATTGCCACACAATTTGAGAATCTGAGGATGCTGGAAGAGGAAACAGTCACTGAGTTTAATGCTAAACTCTGTGATCTCGCAAATGAAGCTCATGCGCTTGGTGAGCCCATCCCTGAAGAAAAGCTTATCAGAAAGGTCCTCAGATCATTGCCCACAAAATTCGATATGAAAGTGACAGCTATTGAATAAGCGCAAAATGTCAGATTCATGAGGTTGGAGGAGCTGATGGGATCTCTCAAACAATTTGAGATGAAACTTGTCAAAAAGGATACCACTTCCAAGGACAAGAATGTTGGATTGAAAGCTGAAGCAGAAACCAAGCAGATAGTGCAAGATGATCAGATGAGCATGCTTGTGAAGAACCTTGGGAAGATTCTGAAAAACATGGAATCCAGGACTGAAAGAAGCTCTTCTTCGCAAAGACAATTCAGAAAGGGCAGTGAAAGGAAAGGAAAGGAACCGGCTCAGAGAGAAGACGGAAAGAAAGGAATCCAATGCTGGAATTGTGCAGGCTACGGTCATCGACAAATCAACTGCACCAGCAAACAGATGAAAAAGAAAGCTCTTTCTGCCAGTGGAAGTGAAGATGAGAAAGACCTGAGTGAAGACGAATGCAACATGGCCAGATACAAGTCAGCAAGAAGAGGCACAAAAACACAGAAAAGGATGAACCAGGACTTGCTGCAGCAAGGTCTATTTCACCGTAACAAGAGAACTTTAAAGTTTAAAAAATGTTACAGCTGTGGCCGCAGAGGACATATTCAAAGAAGCTGTTTCTCAGCTCATGCCAGAATTGCCTCGCCCAGGGAATCTGTCAGGCAGAAACATGCACAGACTCAGCTCCTCGCTCTTGTCAGCACAGCTAGCACCTCAGACAAGATAAGCTGGTACTTTGATAGTGGGTGTTCAGGGCATATGACAGGGGAAAGATCCTTTCTGAAAAACATTACTCCCTGTTTGGAACAACGTGTGAAGTTTGGTAATGGTCTGAAAGGAAGAGTTCTGGGAAGAGGAACTTTGGCTGTGGAAGGAATGCCAAATCTGAGCAATGTCCTTTTGGTGGAAGGGTTAAAAGCTAATCTCATCAGCATTAGCCAGCTGTGTGATGGGACTAAACAAGTCAAGTTTACGAAAGACTCATGCCAAGTCCTCGACAAATCTGGAAAGTGCATAATGGAAGGAGCTAGATCCAAGAGCAACTGTTACCTTCTCAATGTGAGTTCAAACTCAAGGATTCAGAAATGTATGTTGACAAAGGCCGAGGAAATGACTTTATGGCACAAAAGGATGGGACATGTTAACCTGAGAACTCTAAAGAGAATTGCCACAGAAGGGTTGGTCAGGGGAATTCCACTGCTGAAAGGAGAGACAGACTCCATTTGTGGAGATTGTCAGATTGGGAAACAGAAGAAGGCCTCGCATCCACGAGTCAAAGACATTGGTACCACCAGGCCTCTACAGCTGATTCACATGGATCTGATGGGACCAATGGAAGTGGAGAGCCTAGGCAAGAAAAGGTATGCATTTGTCTGTGTTGATGACTATTCTAGATTCACTTGGATTGATTTTATCAGGGAAAAATCAGATACTGTGAGTGTCATTGTGTCACTGGTATCTCGGTTAGAGCAGCATCCGCAGTGATCATGGCAGAGAGTTTGAGAACAAAGACATGGATGAATTCTGTCAGCAAAAGGGTATAGCACATCAGTACTCTTCTCCCATTACCCCTCAACAAAATGGTGTTGTAGAACGGAAGAACCGAACAATTCAAGAAATGGCCAGGGTGATGATCCATGCTAAGAGAATTCCTCTGAAATTCTGGGCAGAGGCTATGAATACCGCTTGCTATATCATCAACAGAGTCACCTTGCGAAGGGGAACCAAGCAGACTTGCTATGAGCTCTGGAATCAGAAAAAGCCCACGGTTAAATACTTTCATATCTTTGGAAGTGATTGCTTCATTCTGAGAGACCGGGAGTATAGAAAGAAGCTCGATCCTAAGAGTGATCCGGGAGTGTTCTTGGGGTATTCAACAAATAGCAGGGCATATCGTGTTTTCAACCAGCGAACAAAGACTGTCATGGAGTCCATAAATGTTGTTGTCAATGATGCAGAAGAAGTATCTATCTCTGATTCTGACACTGATGAAGAAGACTCTGATCTTGAAGAAATGCCTGGTAGACACATTCCCGGTTACTAGGACTAGAGATAGGACAGTTTGTTTTTCCGTCCCACCATTGCATAAACGCTGCAATGATGAAGTGAAAGCCTTACCCCTCATAACTCGGAATGCCAACCTCCACAAACTCAATGCGCTACGCGACTAATCCCTTGAACTTTCGAATGTTTGTCAAGTCCCTCTAGAACATTTTCTGTCAACTCCACCTCCTGTAATACCTCAACTCAAAGGAACCTATAACATCACGTAAATAGCATCACAAAATTGCAGAAATCATGCAAATCATACACATCAAAACCTCATAGAGTCGAACATCATCTCATACAATCAATGTATTTATTGTAGCATAAACAAATTTGACAAAAAAAAAACGTGCCCTAGCTACCACTAATGCATGCTAATAAAGGTAAACGTGCTTGAAAATTCACAGTGTCTCAGTTCGACAGATTTGTGAACAAGCAGTTGCTGCAGCACACTCTTGTTCACTCGGAAATTGTCTCAGCAAACAATGAACAAGGCAGAAGTTTGTTCACCCAGTTCGGCCAATTGCCTACGTCTGGGGAGGACTCTTCTCAGTCCTCAATCCACTCGGTTATAACTCACGCAACCTATGCTACTCAACCTTGTGTGGATCACTCAACACAATCAGAACAAGCTCTGACTTGTGTCTGCACACCCTCTACAAATGTCAATCTAGAATAGCTCCAGTCTTCTCAAAAAACTCAGCCTATTCTAAACAACACTCACTCAGCAGGGTTGCTGTAGCAACTGCTGTAACACACAGCTGAAGCACAATTTGTCCGCGTCGCTCCAAAGCTTTCTGCCGAGCCGTTCGAACTATTCCACGAGCGCTGCACACTCTGGAATACTCCCCCTCACTCAGTGACCACCTGCCACTAGCGAGTACCACCGCTTAGACACCTGACAGAGCCACACACCCGTCAGTTCTTCCGCGGCTGCCCTTGATCAACCAACAAGCACCACAGCTCTGAATTGGCTTCCAGATCAAGCTCGAATCAGACTCAGAAAGTCCTGATTCCCTTCTGCTTCTGTCACCACAGCTCTGCGCTCACGCTCTGCTCTCGGGTGATGATCGAAGAATTCGTCCGCCACACACCAAAATTGCTCTCTGTGAATTCTGTGTATGCACTCGTGTATCCCTCAGCTTCGATCGACCGTGCTGCTCTAAACCCCTTCTTCTTAAATAGCAACACCAGCTTTAAGCAATGTCCAGGTTTAGGCAATGTCCCAAAAGGAACAATTATCTCCTAAAATCTAGGAGATTTGATTTGATTTTTATCTACAATGCAAATCTCCTTCTCTGACTAGACTTCACTGGAATATACTCCATAGCATATGTGAAATTCTTCAGATGCTCTCCGTAGAGATTCCAGCCCTTCTAGACACGCCCAGGTTGCTGCAGCTTCTCGGACAGATGATGCAACCAGTTGAACAAGCTCCTGCTGTAGCATCCCCTGCTGCAGCAGCTGCTAGTTCACTTCTGCTGGCCTGCTTGTTTACTTGTGCTGTAGCAACTCCTTGTTCACTTGTGCTGGTTTTGTCAAACACTGCCATACTACATTATCAGTGCTGACACAACAGACTCTACTACCCACCCCACACTTGTTGAATTATGCTCAAGGGTGGGTCATGCAACACACTACCAAATAACATAAATGATAAAGAAATAAAGAAATAAGAAAGAAAACAGAAACTCCCCTAAAACTCAATAGAGTCATCTGTGGATTCGCTGAAGGATGATGAAGACTCCTTCGCAATGACATACTCTTGAGGAATCGGCTGCCCTGGAAACCACCCTAGCGGTGCTGGTACTGGCTGTGTCCTAGGCAAAATGAAATAATCCAACACCCTATTGGCGTTGAACGCAGCGTCCAATTGTGCCTGGGCGAAGGTCGGTGCTGGCTGGTCACTATCTCTGGGAGCTGCCCTATGCGCGGCTCTCTTGGAACCGGCAGCTGAAGACTCAACCTGCTCTGTCGCTGTTGGCTGCCAGCGGTGCCTGTCCGTCGAAAGCTGCTCATGAAGTCTCCGATCCAAATGATACATCCATGCAAATTGAGCTGGCCTCCGTGGACGAGCAGTGAGTGCACGCATCCCTATGAAAGCCTCTCGGGTGAGGAACTGCGGTGGGACACGTTGATGAGACTCCAAGACTGGCCGATGGTGCAAGCGTCGCAACATGTAGATGATCGGACACTGACAGTCGTATTTTTAACCCTTTCTAGATGTCAGATATAAGTTTCAGAGGTCAAATTGTAGTCAAAAATAATTTATAGATCTTGGCAAGCCAAGGGTCGATCCTCGAAACAGGTGCGTGTATATACTAGCTAGCAAACAATATGTTCAGCTACTCCTAATGGAAATTATGAGTTTAGTTCTAAATATTCCTAATTGTTCTAATTATCCTAAATACTAACGGTTGATTCGATCAGAGAAAGCAATTCCAAGATCGAACTTCATCCATGCTCGCAACACAATTCATGCAATCAGTCACACCATATAGTCATGCAAAATAGATTTGGAAATAACCTAAATTGACATCAGATGAGCGGCCCATTCACGGGTCATCACCTGAATTAATCTACACTATTGAACGCCGGCCAACAGACTTCCTATTATCATCTGAGGAAATCTTTATCCCAAAAAGAAAGGCTTGTTTATCACAGATTATCAACAGTTTCCATTTATTAGACACAAAGGTTTCCAGACAAAATATGTCAACTCTCCTATCGATTCATGTACTAACAATATAGCTACCATGTCTCGACATCAATCCTATTTGTTCCAGTTAACTGCCTCAGACCCATTCATCTTTTTGGCATCTAACCTAGTTTCGTTCTAACATGCAGTCATCCCAATCTATGATCAACAATGATAAAACGATAGAATGAAGCATAATAGAATTGAAAACATAAACATGAATTAGACTAAAATTGGTGTTTGTACAAATCACATGAAATCAGGTTACAGGCATGGGATCCGTAGGATCCCAGAACTAAATAAACTACTCGCTACTCATCGGGATTACTACCAATACAAGAATGAAGAGAATAAAGAACGAAGAACCCGTGATGACGATCTTCACTCCAAGCTATCCTCTTTTCTCTTGCGTTCGTTCTCCAAAATCGTCCAACCCCAGTGAACGAGCCCTCGATTCCTATTTATACTGAAAGTAATTGGGCTGATTTCCAAAACTGACTTGCGGCCCGGTTTGGTTTAAAACCGGCGGTTCCAATGTTAAAACCGCCGGTTTCTCATCAAACCGGCCAGTTTCAGTGAATCTCGATATTTTGCCTTCGGGGCCGGTTCAGGACCAAAACCGGCGGTTTTATGTCTAAACCGGCGGTTCATTTTATGGACCGCCGGTTCTTCACAGAACCGGGCTGCTTGTTCACTCAGACTCTGATCCTGACTTTGCTCGCGCTTTTGAACCATTCAACCCTTCGAATCACATCTCAGTGCAAACTACAATGTTGTAGCTCTTCGAGTTAGCTATCCAGAAAGCCATAGCACGCCTCGATCGGATAAGAATTGCGCGCTCAGCAAGCCCAAGACCAAGGACAGGTAAATCTGCACATTCTTCGATCATATCTATCTGAATCTTGAGATTCTCTCCGTTTTGCTCTGACAAGGCTGTAGCTTGGCGTGATTTGTCCTGAAATGAGAGTGAAGTGGTAAAAACATAAAGAAATGTTTGGGAAAGAAGCAAAATTCGTCATCGAGTGGATGAATAATCAGTAAGTAAATCAACCAATCAAAACACTCCACACTAGAATTTGTTCGTCCCGAACAAACATAACGAATAGCGGAGCAGCATAATGTAAGTAACTCTTGAGATCATGCGACGTACACTAACTAGAACAAAAACAAATCCCAACTCATTACCGTAGGAATCACGGATGCATTTAGCACATGCATCAAGCCTTTAAACCCCTAGGCTACCCTAGTGGACGAGTTTTGGTCTCGTGAAGGTTTTCAAAAGAGGGAATACCTACAAATCCCGAATGCAACTAAATCTATATGAATGCATGAGTTAAGTGTTGCTCAAGCGCATCCCTCTGCGTATTCTCAAACTCATGCTTGCTTAGTCTATAATTCAAAACATTGTCGGAAAAACTTTCGAGCCATCGAAGCTTACAAGAATAATGAGTTCAAACGAAAATCAACACACAAGGCTATTAACTGCCTAATCATTTACTATAAGTAACCTCCCTGAAACGCATCGAAACCAAGATTATAGTTACACAAAACCTGCTCGCCATTTACCTATGCTATCTAGGGATAGTCCACGGGCTCTTAGCGCAAAGCTCGTTCTCAAGTGTCTAAGTCTAGGCTAGTGACCCGTAAGAGAAGAGGAGCTTGGCTTAGAGAATTTTTTTGTTTTGAAAAATGCAAAGACTCTCTTAATGATACGGTGCAAGCACAAGGGTCATTCCTTATCTCATCCTACAAGACTTCCCAAACAAAACGCACTCACACATAATGAACAAATGGTATAATACACAATGTCAAGCTTAAGTAGGAGTATATAATGGCCTTCGGCCTTGTCATGCATAAGGGGAACTTTTCTTCCTTTCCTTTGCATCTCATTTCCCGTAAGTTGTTGTATTTTTATTTCGTAAATGGAGTTTTTTTTTCCTTTCATTGGGGCCTATTTTACGCCCTCTTTTGACTTTTCTTTTTGTCCTCCTCATTTGAAGGACTCCACACTTAAGACCTGACAAAGTGTGCTACTGATGGAGGCGGGTGTGTGTGAGTAACAACATGCAGGAGAAGTCCGTAAGATTGCTAAAGTCACCTCGAATCACAAAGCTAGTCTAGGTTTTTGAACATTATGAACCGGTGCCTACTAAAATCCTGCTCTAGCATGCTTGTGAGGTCATTTGGAGTGCGTGACAGACAAAAAATAGTGGAGGTACTGAGATCATAGGAATACACATTCAAGAAAACAACATCAGGCTCTAAATTATTCATCAAATGACTTGAGATACTGACAGGCAAGACTGATAGAGAATTGAGCACGACGCAACGCGGGACGAAACATGAGCAACATGATTGGTTCTAAACAACTACGATGCAATATCTAACAAAAGTGAAGTGCAAATACGTGACATGTCATGACATGATTGAAAGTGATGATGCACGAACCCACTCCACACTGAAAATCTAGCTTAGTCCCTAAGCGACACGAGGTAGTTAGAAAAGATGATAGTGCATAGGAACTTCCCTGATGGAGCGGATGGGCTGCAGAAGTGAACATACATAGAAGGCACTCGAGTCTGCATAAAAAAAAAATCGAAGGAAGAGGTATAGCAAGAACATTGCACATCACATGTATGGAAGCATGTCAAAAGTAAATATCATAAGTAAGGACGACATGCACTAATATCCATGATCACAAAATATTCTGCAAAAGTACATGAGCAATGATCAGTGACAGAACAACATCCAAAATAAGGAAGTAAAACAGACAAGAGTGCAACTAAGAGTCTGTGTGCTCGGCCGCATCGGTGTCACTCTCCAAGACCGTGCCGGAAGGGCCAGGCTGATCAGTGGGGACTGTGTGAGGTGGGCCGTCATCTTCGGCGGCGTATGGGGAGGCTGGGGGGTCGGGATAGGAATGAGAGCCGGCATGTAATAAGGTCTGAAGGGCACCATGTATCCATCTGTGGGAGGCCCGACGGTAATCTCGCTCAGCTGTGAGAGTCGACTCAATACGAGTGAGCCTCTCGAGTAACTCATCCGAGCTGTCGAGGTGGTGGCTCTGCGAAGGGCGTGGGTGCTCAGAAGTCTCATCGAAGGGGGCAGGCAGCGCATACTCCACAGGTTCAGGCTGTGGCTCTCTAGTCCGGGCGGAACGTCGGCGGCGTGGTGCATTCGCAACACTAGGTGGTGTAGTCCTATAAAACCACGTGTGGCGGTCGTTAGGGGAAATCATATGCTGAGAGATCAACAAGGGAAGGTCGAGCGGGCGGACATAGCCGGGGTCGAGGCCGGTGAGGTTGAGGCCAAGGCGGAGGGCAATCCCAGTAATGAATGCGCCGCCCCCAAGGATCCGGGCTCTCGACTTGGCGGCCCATTCGGCGAGGCGGTGACCAAGGAGTGAAGCGGTGTCGAGCCGGATCCGGCGGTGCATAGCACAAAGCATGTCAAGGTCGTGGGTGGGTACTTTGGTGCCGCCCTTATTCCGATCGTAGATACTCATGGCGATGAGACGATGCAAATACTTATACACCGGGACTTTGATGCAAGTCGATGGGATGGTGGGGAAATATGGGCAGTCCGCAACGGAAATCTCTCGCCAAAAATCATTCCGATCCAGCTCATTGAACACGGGGAGAGTGCCATGAACCGGAAATCCAAATATTTCGCAGACACGCTCCCGCGAGAGGGTCCAGTCCCGGTTGCCCAGCCGGAAATTCCAATGTTGCATAGTTCCTCTGGCGGGGAAGCACGTAAAGGAGGCTAAGAATTCTAGAACAAGGCGCGGAATAGTACGCCAGTGACAGTTAATCAATAATTGTAAACCAGCAACTCTAAGCAAGGCAGAGACCTCATCATATATATGCAAATCCTCTAAAACATAGGGAGGTGCATGTGCAGTAGCTTGCACAAATTTTTATTCTTGTAGATAATACCTGTAGAGGTCAGTCGCCACGGCATTGGGACCAAAGTCCACAGGCTTTGGGAAGGCTGGAGGTGCCGGCTGAGGAGGGGCTGGGGCAGGTGGTGGAGAGGAAGGTGCAGCAGCAGCGCGGGAGGTTCGGGTGGTGCGGCTGCCTCGCGTTCGGGCCATGTCCAGGAATGGTGGCTGAGGCGAGGGAGGGGAGTGGGTGTGGCTGGCGGCTGCTGACGATGGAGATGGCGGGGGTCGGCCGTGGAGAGTGATGGAGGGGACTGTCGGTTGCGGCGGAGGAGCGGCGTGAAGAAGCTTGGCTGTTGGCGAGGCACGGCTGTGGGGGGTGATGGAGGGGACGGGCGGGTGCTGCGGAGGAGCGCCGTGGAGGTGGCTCGGCTGCTGGCGAAGCTCGGCTGTGGGAGGAGGATGGTCGGGAGGTCTGAGGTGGCGAGGTGGGGAGGCTGGGGGGTCGGAGCGGGAGGTTTGGGGATTTGGGGGAATTTAGGTTTTTAGGGTTTGAAATCGAGTGAAATCGAAGAAGAAGGCCGACCGGTTTCAAAACAAACCGGCGGTTCCAAAGTCACACCGCCGGTTTTGATACCCAAACCGGAGGTTCTTAGCGGAACCGGCCCTTTTCAGAGGAAAACCAAATTTGCATAGGGGGGCCGGTTCGCTCTTAAAACCGGCGGTTTCACTATCAAACCTCCGGTTACCATTATCTAAACCGCCGGTTTACCTCATAACCGGCCCTTTTCAGAGAAAAACCAAATTTGCAAAGGGGGGCCGGTTCGCTCCTAAAACCGGCGGTTTTATTATCAAACCTCCGGTTCCGTTATCTAAACCGCCGGTTGACCTCATAACCGGCCCTTTTCAGTGAAAAACCAAATTTGCAAAGAGGGGCCGGTTCGCTCCTAAAACCGGCGGTTCCAATGTTCAAACCTCCGGTTCCGTTATCTAAACCGCCGGTTGACCTCATAACCGGCCCTTTTCAGTGAGAAACCAAATTTGCAAAGGGGGGCCGTTCTATTCCGAAACCGACGGTTTTTCCTTCTAACCGCCAATTTTACCTAACAAACCGCCGGTTCACTAACCCACTCCACACATTAAGAACCAGGTAAATAGACTAAGAGTTCCGCAACCAAATCATCACGTCAAATCACGTATCATGCAAGCTAAATAAACCTAAATGATGAATAATCTAAATGTACTTAAAATGATGCAGAAAACTAAGAAAAAAATTAAATAAACTTACAGTGCGGGTTACTCCCCGAAGAGGCCTAATTTAACGTCATGGCGAGACGAGGTTGAAGCGCAAAAATCAGAAACACTCTCGGGAAGTCCCCTGCTGGGATCCCTTCGCGAGAGGTGGATCGTCTGGAATTCTGTCCGGGGGAGTCAGCCCCTTGAGGACGTGGTAATGCTTCAGGCGTTGACCATTTACGACTAAGAATTTGCCATCCTCGACAGTGATTTCCACATGGCCGTCAGGATAGGCACGGGCCACAGTATACGGTCCACTCCATTTGGTCTTCAGTTTCCCAGGAAATAATCTCATACGAGAGTTATAGAGAAGAACTCGCTCTCCCTCATCGAATTCTCTGCGCACTATCCTCTTGTCATGCCACTTCTTAGTCCTTTCTTTGTAGATGCGGGCATTCTCATAAGAATCAAGCCTAATTTCATCGAGCTCATGTAGCTGCAACACTCTTTTCTCCCCGGCGGTTTTCATATCGAAGTTCAATGCCTTGACCGCCCACATTGCTTTGTGTTCGAGCTCTACTGGCAGGTGGCAGGGCTTTCCGTATACAAGTTTGAATGGACTCATACCAATAGGGGTCTTGTACGCAGTTCGGTATGCCCATAGTGCATCGTCAAGCTTGGAGGCCCACTCCTTTCGAGAACTAGACACGGTCTTTTCGAGAATAATCTTTATCTCCCTATTGGAGACTTCAACTTGGCAACTAGTTTGGGGGTGATACGGGGTTCCCGTCTTGTGATACACACCATATTTCTTCAAGAGGGTCTCCAAGTTCCATTCCTTGAAATGAGAGCCACCATCACTGATGACTGTTCTTGGAACTCCGAAGCGAGGGAAAATAACTCTCTGGAAGAGTTTAATAACCACCTTGGCGTCACATGTGGGGGTGGCCATTGCTTCGACCCACTTGGACATATAATCAACCGCCGCTAAAATGTACTGATTCCGGTAGGAGGGCGGAAACGGTCCCATGAAGTCAATCCCCCATAAATCGAATAGTTCGACTGCGAGAATTCCCTGCTGAGGCATCTCTTGCTGTTTTGATATATTTCCGGTCCGCTGGCACTCATCACAAGTCTTTACGAATTCATAAGCGTCTCGGAATAAAGAGGGCCAGAAAAATCCAGATTAGAGTACCTTGGCAGCAGTTTTTGATCCAGCCCCATGTCCGTCGTATCGAGATGAGTGGCAATGTTTCAAGATCCATCTTATCTTGTTCTCGTCAACACAAGTCCTGTATAAGCCATCAGCACATAAACGATATAGGAATGGATCGTCCCAGAAATACCTCTTCACATCCGATAAGAACTTCTTCTTCTGATGGTACGATAAATCGGGTGGGGGAATGCCACACGCTAAATAGTTGACATAGTCAGCATACCATGGAGTCGCGTCAGATTCTATAGCTAGCAGCTGCTCACCCGTGAAAGAGTCTGAAATTTCAAGTGTCTCTACTTATGCAGATTTGTGAACTAGCAGTTGCTGCAGCACACTCTTGTTCACTTAAATGCAGGCACAGCAGACAATGAATAGGACACAGATTTGTTCACCCAGTTCGGCCAATCTGCCTACGTCTGGGGAGGACTATTCTCCAGTCCTCAATCCACTCAACCAAAGGTTCAAAGCACACTCGGTTGCAACGCACGCAACCTATGCTACTTTAACCCCGTGTGGACTACTCAACACAATCAGAACAAGCTCTGATTTGTGTCAGCACACCCTCTACAATATGTCAGTCTAGAATAGCTACAATCCTCTCAAAGAACTCAGCCTATTCTATACTACACTACTCAGCAGGGTTGCTGCAGCAACAACTGTAACACACAGCTGAAGCACACTGTCCGCGTCGCTCCAAGGCCTTCTGCCGAGCCGATCGAACCACTCCAAGAGCGCTGCACACTCTGAGTAACTCCCCCTCACTCAGTGACCACCTGCCACTAGTGAGTTCTTCCGCACGAACCTTGACCGAGCCTTCCACCCGTCAGTTCTCCTGCGGCTGCCTTTGATCAACCAACAAGCTCCACAGCTCTAAATTGGCTTCCAGATCAAAGCACGAATCAGTCTCTGCAAGACCTGATTCTCTTCTGCAATACGCACCACAGCTCTGCGCTCAACGCTCTGCCCGTGTGTGTTGATCGAAGAACAACTCTCGTAGCACACCCAGAAAAATCCTCACTCTGAATTCTGTGTCTACTCTCGTGTATCACTCAGCTTCGATCACACTCTACAGCCCTCAAACCTTCTGCTTAAATACCCTCACCACTTTAAGCAATTTCCAGGTTTAGGCCATAGTCCCACAAGATCAATTATCTCCTAAAATCTAGGAGATTAGATTTGATTAATATCTTCAATGCAAATCTCCTTCTCTGACTAGCAAACCTTGCTGGAATATGCTCAACGGTATTTTAGAAATTCTTCTAAGCACTTTCACAAAGCTGCTATACCTTCAAAATGCACCCAGCACAAAACTGCTACTCGGACAGTTGAACCAGCACTTGAACCAGCACCTGCTGCAGCATCCCCTGCTGCATCTGCTGCTGGTTTACTTCTGCTGGTCTGCTTGATTGTTTGAGCTGCAGCAGCTCCTTGTTCACATATGCTGGTTTTGTCAAGCACTGCCATACTTGCAACAACAGAGTCGGTTATCGGGATCTCGTCATCTTCGCGCCTGAGTTCTCCTAACTCAAGTCGCGATAAATGATCTGCTACTGAATTCTCCGCACCAGATTTGTCCTTGATTTCTATGTCGAACTCTTGTAGCAAAAGTACCCAGCGTATTAACCTTGGTTTCGAGTCTTTCTTTGCCAGAAGATACTTGATGGAGGCATGATCCGTGTAGACTATAGTCTTCGAGCCAATCAAGTATTGCCTGAACTTTTCAAATGCGTATACTATAGCCAGCATCTCTTTTTCGGTCGTAGTGTAATTTCCTGGCGCGCCGGTAAGGACCTTGCTCGCATAGTGAATCACATGCAGCTTCTTGTCGATTCTTTATCCTAAAACTGCTCCCACTGCAAAGTCACTAGCGTCACACATTAGTTCAAATGGCAGCTCCCAATCAGGAGGCTGCACAATAGGGGCTGAAATCAAAGCTTGCTTAAGAGTGTGAAATGCATGAAAACAGGCTTCATCAAAGTTGAACTTAGCGTTTTGACACAGGAGGTCAGTGAGTGGTTTTGCAATCTTTGAAAAATCTTTGATGAAGCGCCTGTAGAAACCGGCATGTCCTAGGAAGCTTCTGATGCCTTTCTCGTGGTGGTAGCTTCTCAATCACCTCAACCTTAGCTCTATCTACTTCGATCCCCTTGTTGGAGATGAGGTGTCCTAGGACGATTCCTTTCTGCACCATAAAATGACACTTCTCCCAATTCAAAACCAGGTTAGTGTCAACACAACGTTGGAGAATATCAGCCAAGTTTTTCAAGCATTCATCGAATGAGCAACCATAGACAGAAAAATCATCCATGAAGACCTCCATGGTTCGCTCAATAAAATCAGAAAAAATAGCCATCATGCAACGCTGAAAAGTGGCAGGTGCATTACATAAACCGAAAGGCATACGTCTATAAGAAAATGTCCCAAACGGGCAAGTAACGTAGTTTTCTCCTGGTCTTGCGGGTGTATGGGTATTTGGAAAAAACCACTATAACCATCAAGATAGCAGAAAAAACTATGCTTTGCAAGACGCTCTAACATCTGATCAATGAAGGGTAAAGGGAAGTGATCCTTGCGAGTTGCCTCATTTAACTTTCTGTAATCAATGCACATGCGCCAACCAGTTACGGTGCGAGTAGGAATCAAATCATTTTTCTCATTGGGCACTACAGTCAATCCACCCTTCTTAGGCACTATATGAACGGGGCTAACCCATTTGCTATCAGCAATAGAGTAAATGATGCCAGCATCTAGTAATTTCAGAATTTCTTTCTTCACTACATCATTTAACTTAGGATTTAGGCGCCTCAATGCTTCCCTAGTGGGTTTCATATCGTCCTCTAAATGGATTCTATGCATGCAAATGTCAGGGCTAATACCAGTCAGGTCATCAATCGAATACCCTAAAGCTTTTCGAAACCGTCTCAGCACATCAAGCAGCTTCTTAGTTTCTACATCAGTCAACGCAGCGTTTACGATTACTGGATAGGCAGAGTTGGAGCCGAGAAATTCATACCTGAGACTTGCGGGTAGAGGTTTTAATTCTACCTTGCAAGATTCCTTACCTGACTCTCCTTCCGTCGGTTCAGTATTTTCAGCTATGTATCCCTCGACATCGACTGCGTATAGATCCATGGGGATGTGACAACCTGGTTCCTTGCTGTATGAACTAAAATCAGTTAGAGCAGCAGAAAATTTCGGTTCATGCAAGTCTAGAAAACTGCAGTCAGAAGACAAGCAAGGCCCTTTACAGATATCGGGCATGTAGAATACTACACGTTCACTGCCTACATTTAGAGCTAGGGAACCTCTCTTAACATCAATAACAACTCCAGCAGTACGCAAGAAAGGTCTACCAAGAATAATAGGTATATCTTTGTCCTCAGCAATCTCTAGAACTATAAAATCAACAGGAACATAAATGTTTCCTACTTTGACAGGAACGTCCATCAAGATTCCTCTCGGAAGTCTTGAAGAACGATCAGCAAATCTAATAGTGATGCTAGTAGGATTAAGATCGCCTAAATTCAATTTAGCATATAGAGAATATGGCATGATAGACACACTAGCACCCAAATCACATAAAGCGCGCTGAATAGTAATGCCACCAATGTCACAAGGGATAGAAAAACTCCCTGGATCTTGAAGTTTGGGTGGCAAGGCTTGTTGGATGGCAGCGCTGCACTCCTTGCTTAGCGCCACAGTTTTCTCTTCGTCTATCTTCCTTTTCCCACTGAGTATGTCTTTCATGAATTTGGCGTAGGTGGGAATCTGGGTGATAGCATCGGTGAGTGGCAGCGTGATATAAAGAGTCCTCACTCGATCGACGAATTGCCTGAAGGCCTTGTCTGTCCTGCTAGCTTTCAGCCACTGAGGGAATGGAACACGTGGTGTATATGGCGTAGGGGTTGCTGATTTTTCAGGAACATCAGCCTCTCGAGGTTCCTTCCCCTTTGCTTCATCGACCGGTGGTTGTGCAGGGGCGTCCACTGATTTCTTAGGCATTTCTGGCAGCATCTGTACATGTTTCCCACCTCTAAGAGTTATAGCATGGACGTCTTTGGGGTTGGGATCTGGTTTTGATGGTAGCTTGCCAGGTTCCCTTGCGGCATTCCTTGCTTGTTGAGCAACCTTATTTTCCAACATTCTATTCTGAGATGCTAGCTGGTCAATCGTCTTAGCTAAATCCTTGCGTTTGTTTCTTGATTTTGTATCTGCTAGCATCGACTCCATGTTTAAGCCCCCATTGCCCTGCGAGTGAAATGGCTGCTGCTGGTTTTGTGTCTGGTATTGATTCCTTGGTTGATACGGAAGGTTCTGTTGCTGCTTTTGCTAAAAACCGGGGGGAATAGGGTTGTTGTTCTTGTAGGAGAAATTCGGGTGGAACCGGTTGTTCGGGTGGTATGCTGGGTTTGAAGCTGAACCGGGTACAAAGCTGTTTCCCTAATTTCTACCAACAAAATTCGCATCTTCAACCATGTTGCTGCTTTCAGAGATCATCACTGGACAAGCTTCAGAGTTATGTGCTGGTGATCCGTAGATTTCGCAGTAAACGGGCTGGCTGGGTGTGTGCGAAACATTTGCCACTGAAGAGCCAACTCCCATGGCTCCCAACTCCTGACGGATTGATCAACTCCAACATAGAATGTGTGGACAATCGTCATGATATCCAGGTTATGGTGAGGACACAAACGCATCAGCTCCTTGAACCTTTCCCAAGCCTCATATAAACTCTCTCCATCCATGGACCTGAATGTTACAATCTTGTTCTTGTAATGAGCTGTCTTGGATGGCGGGAAATACTGGTTCAGGAAAGCGTTGGCCAGCTCGTTGAAAGAACGGAATTTTCCTTTGGGCTGACTTTCTAACCATCGACGAGCCTTATCAGTCAAAGAGAACGGAAACAGCCTCAAATAGAATGCTTCCTGTGAGACTCCGTTCATCTTTGTAGTATTGCAGATTTCGATGAAGCGCTGCAGGTGCTGGTGAGGGTCTTCATTCATCCTTCCCGTGTAAGGATTCGCGGTCACCATCTGAATTAGCCCAGTCTTGATCTCGAAGGTGTTGGCTTCAATATTAGGGGTAGCAATAGCCGATTGATATCCTGCTGCAGTCGGCAGGATATAGTCCTTTAGTGTTCTCCAGGCTGATTGCTGAGCATTGTTGTTATTATTCCTGGAAAGGTTTCGGTTGCCATCCTGGTGGTTTCCTATAATCTGTCCGGGATCCATTGAAGCTTCCGGTAATTGCAACCTCTGAACTACTCTACTTTTGAGTTTGCAAAGAGGCAAGTCTTCCTCCTCTGTGCTAAACACTGGTTTTTGCTACTTCTTCTTGTTCCTCGGTATTTTCCGTGGCATGTACTAGGATGCTCCTGCAATGTCCGGGAAAATAAGTGCTGAGTACTAGCGAAATTGCAGCAGATAAACTATGTATGCTACAAACTAATAACACACTTAGACGCTGTTCCCCGGCAACGGCGCCATTTTGACAGTCGTATTTTTAACCCTTTATAGATGTCAGATATAAGTTTCAGGGGTCAAATTGTAGTCAAAAACAATTTATAGACCTTGGCAAGCCAAGGGTCGATCCTAGGAACAGGCGCGTGTATATACTAGCTAGCAAACAATATGTTCAGCTACTCCTAATGGAAATTATGAGTTTAGTTCTAAATATTCCTAATTGTCCTAATTATCCTAAATACTAACGGTTGATTCGATCAGAGAAAGCAATTCCAAGATCGAACTTCACCCATGCTCGCAACACAATTCATACAATCAGTCACACCATATAGTCATGCAAAATAAATTTGGAAATAACCTAAATTGACATCAGATGAGCCGCCCATTCACGGGTCATCACCTGAATTAATCTACACTATTGAACGCCGCCCAATCACGGATTATCAACAGTTTCCATTTATTAGACACAAAGGTTTCCAGACAAAATATGTCAACTCTCCTATCGATTCATGTACTAACAATATAGCTACCATGTCTCGACATCAATCCTATTTGTTCCAGTTAACTGCCTCAGACCCATTCATCTTTTTGGCATCTAACCTAGTTTCGTTCTAACATGCAGTTATCCCAATCGATGATCAACAATGATAAAATGATAGAATGAAGCATAATAGAATTGAAAACATAAACATGCATTAGACTAAAATTGGTGTTTGTACAAATCACATGAAATCAGGTTACAGGCATGGGATCCGTAGGATCCCAGAACTAAATAAACTACTCGCTACTCATCGGGATTACTACCAATACAAGAATGAAGAGAATAAAGAACGAAGAACCCGTGACGACGATCTTCACTCCAAGCTATCCACTTTTCTCTTGCGTTCGTTCTCCAAAATCGTCCAACCCTAGTGAACGAGCCATCGATTCCTATTTATACTGAAAGTAATTGGGCTGATTTCCAAAACTGACTTGCGGCCCGATTTGGTTTAAAAGCGGCGGTTCCAATGTTAAAACCGCCGGTTTAAAAACCAAACCGCCGGTTTCTCATCGAACCGGCCAGTTTCAGTGAATCTCGATATTTTGCCTTCGGGGCCGGTTTAGGACCAAAACCGACGGTTTTATGTCTAAACCGGCGGTCCATAAAATGGACCGCCGGTTCTGTCAGACTCTGATCCTGACTTTGCTCGCGCTTTTGGACCATTCAACCCTTCGAATCACATCTCAGTGCAAACTACAATGTTGTAGCTCTTCGAGTTAGCTATTCAGAAAGCCATAGCACGCCTCGATCGGATAAGAATTGCGCGCTCAGCGAGCCCAAGACCAAGGGCAGGTAAATCTGCAAATTCTTCGATCATATCTATCTGAATCTTGAGATTCTCTCTGTTTTGCTCTGACAAGGCTGTAAGGCTGTAGCTTGGCGTGATTTGTCCTGAAATGAGAGTGAAGTGGTAAAAACACAAAGAAATATTTGGGAAAGAAGCGAAATTCATCATCGAGTGGATGAATAATCAGTAAGTAAATCAACCGATCAGACCCCCACAAAAAATTCCTCCTCTAGAAGACCTCCCCCTCCAGAATTTGCTCAGCACATCTACGAAATGGAGAGCTAGTTGATGATGGCAGCAATGGAATACAAGCATCTCGTACGAGGGCAACTTGTCGCCCCCATTGTCTCGCCCGAAGGCTGACCTGAAGCTTTTGGAGGTAAAAATAGGCCGGCTCATGAAGAGTGCGCGCCTTGCTGGCACTAGGGTGGTAAGCCACCGCATCCGAAGAGAGGTCGTACCATGTATGATAAAATTGCCTTGCCCAACTGTTATTGTCATCCACCGGCCATCCAAATAATTCACGCAACTGCGGTGGGTGAGTGATATAATACTGGCCGCGATGTCTATATTGAATACAGAGATGGTATGCATGGCCCACATAATTAAACGATGCCAAAAACTCTCGCACATCTTCTACATTTGTCTCAGACTGGATATTCAGCAGTCCAGGCCACCCAACTCCAGTGACCAATTGCAATACCGATCGTATAAACCACTGGCTCTCAAGAACTCCTCATCAACAAATGTACTGGCACCACATGGTTTCCGAGTGAACTGCTCGTAACGTTCCTCGAATGTAGATTCTCACTTTGGTGCCATTCTGAAAAAAATTGAAACAAGTGCCTGCACTATACAAGTAAAATGTAAGTCAACGACAGTCAAAGATTGACCGAGCCAGAAGACAACACTAACAAACGCGGTCAACGCGTTAATGTCTGTTGAGGGCGCGGTACTAATGTACTAAGCCGGCGTGGAAGTTCTGCAAATTGAGGCGCGACGGAATCTATGAACACTAACCTAGTACAACCCCAAAATTCAATATTAACACCCCAAATAAGAACCCTAGCACCCCAGAACATGTATAATTAACCCGCAACCAATAGAAACATCCATTTTGCCCAAAATTACAGATCAAGCATAAACCCTAAAACTCTCAAACTTGAGATCCGGTTGAATATTGCATGAATTGAGAAAGGGATAGGATTAAGAAGTACCTGGGATGTTTAAGCAGTTAGAAAACTTTTGAGAGTGTAGTGAAAACAAAAATTTTAACCTGGGTGTTTGAGGAGTGCCGGAAGAGAGTTGGGTGAATATGAGGCGTGCTCCAAGCTTTATAGGGTTGAAACGCGGCGTGTTGAACACGACGCGCGCCCGATGCACACATTAATCGCGCGCCGAAAGCAAACATTACGAGCGATAATGTATGTGTCGGGCGCGGTACGTAATGTTGGTTCAGACCGCGGTACAAACTGAGATACGCCCTAAACTTCCCTCCAAACAATTTGATCCCTAACGACATTCTAACACGGGAGACTCTATGAAACACTAAGTAGACGCACACTAAGAATTAAAATGAAAAAAAACATCGGGTTGCCTCCCACAAAGCACCTTTGTTTTACGTCGTTGGCTCGACGGTACTTCAACTCAGTTATCGCCGTGGGGCTCAGCTAGCTTGCATTCTTGAGCATCTGGCTGCGGTCCACCGTAATAATGCTTCACGCGCTATCCATTTACCTTGAATCGGTCGCCATCCCTTGGGTTCTCTAGCTCCACTGCTCCGTGATTGAAAATCCGCACCACCGTGTATGGACCTGTCCATGTAGAACGCAACTTGTCAGGCATTAGTCGTAATCGTGATGAAAATAAAAGTACCTGCTGGCTAATCTCAAATGTTCGTCGTAGGATGAACTTGTCATGATAGAGCTTAGTTCGCGCCTTGTAGTCTGATTGGCTCTCATAACCCTCTAGACGCAACTACTCTAGCTCACACACTTGCAGCTTGCGTTCCATTCCAAACTTTGCCAAATCCATGTTGCACTGCTTAAGTGCCAAGTAGGCCCTATGCTCCAGTTCTACCAGTAAATGACAAGCCTTGCCATACACTAAACAATAAGGAAAGGTTCTGATGGGTGTCTTGTAGGCGGTCCTATATGCCCACAATGCATCATTTCCTCCAGTCCTTCCGTGTAGGATTGACCATCTTCTCTAAGATTCCCTTGATCTCCCAGTTAGAAATTTCGGCTTGGCCATTCGTCTGGGGGTGATAGGCTGTGGATGTGCGGTGATGGACAAGGTATTGTTTGAGGGTGGCAGCCATCATCCTATTGTAGAAATGTGTCCCCTGATCACTGATTATAGCCTTAAGCACTCCGTGTCTACATAATATGTTAATGCGGAGAAAGTCCACCACAGTTTTAGCGTCATCACACCGAATAGCCTTAGCTTCTACCCACTTAGACACATAATCTACATCCACTAAAATGTATAAATAACCATGTGATGCAGGAAATGGACTCATAAAATCAATGCCCCATTTATCAAACACTTCATCAACGACAATAGGCATCTGAGGCATCTCATTTTTAGCGGATATGTTTCCTACTCTTTGACATCTATCACACGTTTGCAATGCTCATATGAATCATTAAAAATATGCGGCCAGTAACATCCACTGTCTAATATTTTTCTAGTTGTTATTTTACGGCCAAAATGACCACCACATGCATGATCATGACAGAAACTAAGCACAGAAGAAATGTCATCATCAGGGATGCATCTCCTAAGTATTTGGTCTACGTCTATTTTCCACAAAAATGGATCATACCATATATAGTATCTAACATCATGCTTAAGTTCCAAACATTGAGCTGTAGAGAAAAGAGGTGGGCATTTACCTCCGACCAGGTAGTTCACTATGTGAGCATACCATGGAATTTTACCTGTGATGGCATAGAGGTGCTCATCTGAAAATGTCTCAGTAATCTGCCTACCTTCTTCCTCCCTCACTAATCGACTCAGGTGGTCAGCAACTGTGTTCTCAACTCCCTTCTTGTCCTTGATTTCTAGGTCAAATTCTTGCAGCAGTAAAATCCAACGAACCAGCCGCGATTTAGTGTCTTTCTTCGTCATTAAGTACCTAATAACATCATGATCAGAGAACACAATTACTTTAGTACCCAATAAATAAGGTCTGAATTTTTCTAAAGCAAAGACAACAATGTTGAGTGTGAAGCCTAATCTGCACAGACGCGCTACTGAGACCCTACGCAGAGCTGGAAGTTGATCGACCTAAGCACAGGTCGACGGGGGGTGTAGGGGGATGGAAAATTTGCACTTTTTCAGAGGTAACAGCGACGGTCGTATGGGTCGTATTGCCCCTACTGATACGGGCAATACGACCAGTACGGGCTGCCATATCTCCACGGAGGTCGTATTGGTCGTAGTGGTTGGATAATGTCGTATGGGTCGTATTGACCACATGGGTCGTATTGCGCGGCCCAAAAACCCTAGTTTTCTTTTATACGGTGTGTCGACCGTCATATGATTGTAATCAGAAATCTGAGTGAGTGCGTGAGGCGATTCTGAGTGTGTAACAATCTTTCAGCGAGGTGATTATAGTGGATTGAGCCTGAAAGCGGCGAGTGGACATACCTCCTAAATTCGGAGGGAACCATGACAGCGCGTCGTCGTGCGCCTCAAATTTGAATTTATAACTCCTGTTAACACAATAGCAAGCGGTAAGCAGAGTTGAACCCAAAGAGAGCAGATAAGTTAGAGTTCTAATGAGAGTCACAGAAAAAGGAATAACTGAGGATATCAATTCAGAGAAAATCAGTTCGGGGAATGCAATGCAACTAGTTATCATAGACCAAACAACATGTATAAACTAATGAATACTACCCCAGTCTAACATTCTCGCTAAAGATATGTCGACCACCAACTTCTACCTATTCTTAACCGCTAGGCTCTCGAACAAGTTCAATAGTTACTCGACTAATACCACAAATTGGTTCTACCGCTAAGTTTTCCCAACAATGCAATCTAGTCAAGTATAACACAATTGATATCAAATTAGCTCACCGCTAAGCTGCGCTAAATTGACAATCAAAGCATTCGTTTCATTCATACAAGGGCAGCAAATCAATAGCTCAAATCATGTTGTCATTGACCTCAAACTAAATGTCGCAATGCAAACCCCAAACTGAAATATTGATTTAGCTACTCATCATATCCATGGTATACAATAGACACTAGGTTAAGTAGCTACAAACTGAAGTAGAACAAAACTGAACTAAAATGGAAATTCGGTGAATAGTATAATCCGGCCGTGAATAGTAATTCCGGCCGTGAACAGTAGCAGTGAACAGTGTTCCGCGTGAATAGTAAACAGTGAATAGTAACAGTACAGTGAACAGTAACAGTGAACAGTACCGGCCGGCAGTGAACAGTAAATTCCAGCAGCTTCTCTCTAGAGCTCCTCCACTGCCGTCACTGTCGTGAACAGTCCGTGAATAGTGCCGTCCCCCAAATGAAGTGTGTTGAAGTGAGATGTTTCTTTTCCTAATTTGTCCATGTCTTAGGTTTAGAGTTTTTGGGTTGAACCACATGTGCTTGAACCAAATCTGATTTCCAATTGAACCAGCAGAGTTGACTACTGTTGACTTTTTTAATCTTGGGTAAATGCTTCAAATATGCGATAAAATCCAATGCGATCTTGAACACACCTGCGATACGAAAACACTACAAAAGAGTAATCGATTCACGCAAAATGTAATAAAATTATGGGAATAAACAACTCAATGGAGCGTATAAATACGCTCCATCAAACCACTATAAATCTTGTCCGTCTATTTCGTTTCTTCGTTTTTCATCGTTGATATTTCGTGTTCTTATCTCGTAGTTGTTAGCACGATCCTAACAAACAGCTAGTAATTCTTTCTCAGTGGTGGAATAATTTCTCTGAGCGGTGTCCAAGGTACGCGAAGCGTAGTAAATGACAACTGGCTTCCTATCTACTCTCTGTCCGAGCACTGCTCCCACATCATAGTCGCTGGCATCGCACATAATTTCAAATGGTTGGCTCCAATCAAGTGCTCGAATAATATGTGCACTGGTTAGCGCAATTTTTAGCTCGTTGAATGCCTCCCTACACTTACCTGTAAACTCAAACACCACATCTTTTTGCAACAGGTTAGATAAAGGCAGAGATTTCTTGGAAAAATCCTTAAAAAAACGACGGTAAAAACCAGCATGCCCAAGAAACGATTTAATGTCACGCACTGTAGAAGGGTAAGGAAGACTAGAAATCAAATTTAGTTTTGCTTTATCAACCTGAATCCCCTCACGCGAGACGATATGCCCTAAGACCACACCATGTGTAACCATGAAATGTCACTTTTCATAATTCAACAATAAATTCATGGACACACACCGTTCAAGTACTCTACTCAAGTTATCTAAGCATGCATCAAAAGTGTCACCATGCACAGTAAAATCATCCATAAAGATCTCAATGAAACTACCAATCATGTCAAAGAATATACTGGTAACCAACCTTTGAAAGGTTCTAGACGCATTACACAATCCAAAAGACATACGTCTAAATGCAAATGTGCCTAAAAGACATGTGAAGGTAGTTTTCTCTTGATCCTCAGGTGTGATAGAGAGTTGGTTATAGCCCGAAAAACCATCAAAAAAATAAAAATAGGGCTCATCTGCCAGTTTGTCCAACATCTGGTCAATAAATGGAAGAGGAAAGTGATTCTTACGCATCACTGTTCCTGTAGTCTATGCACATTCGCCATCCATTCTTGACATGTGTAGTCACCATCTCACCGGCTTCATTTTTCTCAACTGTGATGCCCGTCTTCTTTAGCACCAGATGTACGGGGCTCAGCCATTAGCTATCTGAAATAGGGTAGATTACATCAGCATCTAAAAGTTTTTGTAACTCTTTACGCATTACCTCCATCATTACGAGGTTCAAGCGACGCTGCGGCTCTCTCGAAGGCTTAGCCCCGTCTTCTAGCAGAAGTCTATGCATGCACACCACCGGGTTTATCCCTCGTATGTCCTCAAGCGTCCAAACTATAGCCAATTTGTTAGTCTTAAGTACCTCTATGAGCTACTGTTCTTGCTCATTCTTAAGTCTACTCTTGATGATCACTGGAAGAGTGTCTTTTTCGCCCAAAAATGAGTATTTCAAATGTTTAGGAAGAGGTTTCAGTTCTACAACCGGTGCCTACACAGAAGAAGGCAACGAAGAATTAGTTTTAAACAATTGAATTTGATTAACCTCATACCTGGGCGTCAGAGGACGAGAAATACCAAGTTGTGCGAGTATGGCACGTATATCCTCGTAGAGAACATAAGAATCCTCCTGTGTGAAAATGGCGCTCTTCGATGGTATCCTCAATAGGTCTTCGCCGCTGGCGCTTTGTGTCTCTTGTACTACATCGTCCAATGCATTTACCGTCGCGTGCTCAGGTGGGTGTTGCATTGCCTTGAATAACTCAAATTTGATCGTCTCGTCTTCCACCTCCTTTGTCAGCACCCTAGAGTCGCAATCAACCTTCATCTTTTACGTTTTCAAGAAGGGGCGACCAAGTAAAATAGGTGGATGATCAGCCGGATCACTACCATCCATTCTGAGCACGTAGAAGTCAGTTGGAAAGATCAAGTCACCAACCTGCACTAAAACATCTTCTATGATACCTTCAGGTCGCTTACAAGATCTATCTGCCAATTGAATCGTTAGTCTAGGCGATTTCAAAGGTCCAATGCATAATCTCGAGTACAAAGAATAAGGCAAAACATTTATAGATGCACCGAGATCAAGCATGCAGTTTTTTATTGTAATGTTGCCAATAACACAAGGGATGGTAAACATACCTGGGTCTCCGCATTTAGGAGGTATTTTTCGCCGAATAACTGCAGAGACGTTAGTGTTAAACATTACCTGCTCAGGTTGAGTTGAACATCGGCGGTTGGTACACAGCTCCTTGAGAAATTTAGCTTAGCGTCAATCTGCTTAATTGCCTAGAGTAATGGGATATTGATTTCAACCCTTTTGAAGATATCCCGCACTTCCTTGTCGATCAATTGCTTCCTAGGAGCCTTAACCTGCAATGAAAAGGGCAAAGGGTGGTTAGTACGGTGAAATTCCTAATTCAAGTCAGAGAGTACCGCGCCAATAATGGACTTTATATTTGCGAGCTCTTATTGTTAGCTTCGGGCCCGGTCGTTGTGTTGACCGCATCTCCTTTAGACATTGCTTGCGCTCCAGGAGAAGATGTTGCCGCGTCGCGCCTCTGGATAATGTCCTCATCCGGCGCTGAACTCACTATTTCTGTTCCCTTGTTTCCCTCTTCTGGACCTTTGAGCACCTTCCCTCGCCTCAAAGTCATAGCACTAACATTTCCCTTCGGGTTGGTGACCGTTTGAGATGGTAATTTGCCCTGGTCATTCTTCAACTCATTAACGACCATGATCAACTGTGACATTTTCTTTGATAATTCAGGAATAGCACCATCCGTCTTCACTTGGAATTGTTGAAGATTCACTACCAAATCATTAACGATGAGCGGGTTGCTCTGACCTGGCTGATTATAGTTCTTCCTTTGTTGATATTGATCAGCACTGTTGTCACCCTCTTGTTGCTGACGAAATGGTGGTCGGTAATACTGGGTCTGCTGTTGAGGTGCGGCTTGCTCCTTAGGAAGTCTACCGTTATTCTCCAACTGTACCCATTTGCAGCTAATCCAAATTTCTTCTGAGGTGGTTTGTTGTTGAAATTCTGGTATCCTCCTAAAGCGCTTACCTCTCCTGAATTTTCTTCGTACAAGGATGGACACGAATCAGTCTTGTGGTTCATAGCACCACAAAATTCACAAGGCTTCACTAAATTAGCTTGTCTCACCATGATTTTTTGCATCATGTTCTTCAGCTCTTTAATTTTTACAGCCATCTGATTATTGAACCTGTCGGCTTGCGATACATTCTTGTCCTACTCGTGTCTTCTCACTTATTGTTTTCCTCTCTAAACCTGCACTCTCGGCAGTTTCTAAGATCAGCTCTCGAACCTCTGATGGTGTCAAATTCATAACTGTGCCGCCAGCTGCGGCATCCAACATCATCCTCTCTAAAGGTCTGAGTCTATTCAGCAAATACTCCACTATCATCTTCCTAGGCAATTCAGGATTGCAACAACTCTGATCCAATGAATTAAAACGCTCTAAATAGTCGTACATCGACTCACTGGGTTCTTGCCTAATTGTGGAGAGCTCTCTGCGCACTTGTGTGGCCTTTGCTGGCGGGTAGTATTTGTTCATAAACTTTCTCTGCATCTGATCCCATGTTCGGATGCTACCTGACGGAAGAGACAAAAACCATGATTTAGCGAGGTCAGTCAAAGATAATGGGAAATTTTTTAATTTGAAGCGATTTTCAGGAGCTGCATATGGCCTTAGGGTCTAGCATATTCCATTGAATTCCTGTAGATGTCTTGCAGCCACTTCTCCTGGCAAACCTCCGAATTTAGGTAAGTGATGCACCACAGCAATCTTTATCTCAAAATCGTCATCTTCTGGATCAGTATTGATACACCATGGCTGATCATTGAAGTTTGGTGCAGACTACTCTCTCATTGTTGGTTTCGGTCTCTAGGCACGCCTGTATGGCTGATGCCCGTGAGGTTGCTGCTGCTCATATTGCCGAGCCGTTGGCGTGGGTTAGGCTCATTGAAACCCTCTGCTCGTGCCCCTGGATCCCTAGCCAGAAATTCTCTTTCACGACGTTTCCTCTGGCGTGCTCTAAACACTCGTTCAGGCTCTTTGTAGAATGGTGGAATTTGCACATCCTGATTTCCTGGTGGAGGTAAAAGACGTTTGTTATTGTTGACCTAATTTTGTTAGTTATTTTGGCGGCCATCACCATTAACACTACTTGCGTACGACATGCTGGAAAGAGCAATTTACCGCAACACGAAAGAATAACACAAAAAATAATCGAAAACTAAATATATAAAAAAGGAAAAGAAACTCTTCATTGTAGCAGTTCCCCGGTAACGACACCAAAATTGGATGCGCGTCGTTGTGTGCACCAAATTTGTATTTATAATTCCAAGCTTTAGCTAGTGTAGCAGCAAGCAAGGGTCGAACCCAAGAGAACTGACTGTGAAGCGATTTCCTGTGAATATTAAACTAAAGGGGGTTTTAGTAGGTTGATGCAGGATGGAAAGTAAGAAAACGTGAATATCAATTACGAGAGGCATTCAGCTCAGGGAATTCAATAGTGACTGTTATCATCGACTTCTAAAGATTGCGATTCTAATCAAACATGTGGTCATTCCGACGGAAGTAAAAACTTGGAGTATCCCGACAAAGGTGATACTACGCCTAGATTCTACTATTTGCTTCCACGACAAAGCTTCGACAAGTGTTAATAATTAGAATTGATGAGCAGGTATTTCACGACAATGCTAACCGTGCAATACAATTCATGCAATTCAAGGTCCAGAACTTACGATTGAATAGAAACAGACATTAAATCCAAGTCTCAAACATGTATGTCACTAACTGAAAACCCTAAACTGAAACAGAAATTTATCTACTCATAGTCATGACTGAAAAACACATTAAATTGAAAGGAATGAAACAACACTAAAAAGTAACTGTTCACATAAAAACATGTCGAAATAGTTGGGTTTAAACGGTTTAACGAGTCGTATAAATACGCCCCATTATGAAGCAACCAGAAGGCTATGTGTCAGTGGGTAGCGGAACACTAGTCTGCAAGTTGAAGAAAGCTTGTATGGTTTGAAACAAGCTCCTAGACAGTGGTACAAATAGTTTGATAGATTCATGCACGAAATTGAGTTAGTGAGAAGTGAAGCTGACCATTGTTGTTACTTCAAGAAGTTTGACAACAACTATATAATTTTTCTGCTATATGTTGCTGACATGTTGATAGCAGGAACTAGTGCTCTGGAAGTGAGCAAGTTGAAAAAATAATTGTCAAAGAAATTTGCCATTAAATATTTCTAGGTATGAGAATTGAGCGTGGAAGGAAAGTAGGAAAGTTATTTCTTTCACAAGCTGAGTATGTCAGAAAGGTATTAGAGAGGTTTATCATGCAAGATGAAAAACCGACTAAAGTCCTTTGGGTAGTCAGCTCTCGTTATCTAGAAAGGATTCACCTAAAGCTCAGAAAGAAGACTTCATACGCTTAAGCAATTGGCAGTTTGATGTACGCTATGGTGTGTACTAGGCCAGGTATTGCACATGCGATGGGAGTAGTGAGTCGGTTCATGGAAATCCAGGCAGAAAACATTGGGAAGCTGTAAAATGGGTCTTGAGATACTCAAAGGGGACTACTGATTATGCATTGTGTCTTGGGAAGGAGATTAAGTTAGCAGGATATGTCGATGGAGATTTAGCTTCGAGTGATCTGGACAAGAGAATAAGTACAACCGGTTATGTATTTACATCGGGTGGTACTACTGTCTCTTGAGCTTTGAAGTTGCAGAAGATTGTTGACTTGTCTACAGCTAAGGTTGAGTATGTTGCAGTGATTGAGGCTATCAAGGAGATATGGTCACAAAATTTCTTACGTGAATTGGGAAAAAAAACAGAAGAATAATATTCTCTACAGTGATAGTGAGAGAGTGCCATCCACTTGGCTAAAAATCTTGCATTTCATTCAAGGACTAAACATATAGAGTTAAGATATCACTACATATGTCATCTTCTAGGTAGAAAATTATTGCAGCTAATCAAGATTGATGAAAGCAAGAATCCTGCTGACAAGTTGAGTAAGGTTGTGACCTTAGAAAAGTGTGAAGCTATGCATGGCTTCATCTGGCCTTGTTACTTGAATTGAAGGCTTGACACTATCATTATTTATGAGATGATGTAGAATAAGAATGAAGATGATTACTGTTGAAATTAGTTTCTAGGTCGGAGATTGTTAAGTTATAGATACTAGTGTTGGGTCAATTCAAATTTCAAGCCCAATAAAGATTAGGGTTTGCACATCACATTGTAACCAATCATCTAATCGAAAATAAAGAAACACATTCCTGGCTTGGTGGTGCTCTCAGACGTAGTCACATTTTATGACAAACTGGGTAATAAATTCTTGTGTTATTTTGTTTATTTTCGTTCACTACCGCTTGTCGATCCTAACACTTCATACTTAATACACTAATTTTTCCAACAAGAAATGTCCAAGCTGCAACAGCCCATCATGCATAAAAGGAAGATTTTGTAGATCAAGAATCTCTAGTTAGGGCTTGTTTTTTTGAGTTGAAGTTATTTACTTAAGTACTAAACTTAACTTAATTTAATTTTATTTAATTTAACTTAAATACTTAAATTACTATTCATCACCACACCACCACCACCCCACTACCTTACTATCACAATAACAATATCAGCACCACCATCACCACAATAACCCACCACCACCACAACACCACCATTTCACTACCACTACCACCACCACCCCACTACCTTAACATCACAACCACCACACAACAACATTCACCACAACACTACCACCACCCCCACAACAACACATCCACACCACCACCATAAAAACACTACCACCACCACTAAACCAAAATATCACCACCACCACCACCACAAAATCACTACCACCACCACAACAACCCACCACCACCCAACACCATACCACCACCCACACAACAGCACATCCACACCACCACAACAACACCACACCACTATCACCCCATTACAACACCACCACCATCACCATCACCACAACACATTCATACCACCACCACCAACAACACCACCACGGCAACACATTCACACCACCACCACCAATAACACCACCACTCCACTACCAACACCGTCACTACCACCACCCCACTATCTTAACATCACAATCATAATATCACCACCACCACAACATATAAACAACAATCCACCACCACTCCACTACCTTAACATCACAATAATAATATCACCAAAATCACAATACCACTACCACCACCATTACCACAACACTTCCAAAAACACAATAACCCACCACCATAAAAACAACACAACACCAATAAAAATATAATAATTAACTTCACTTAACATTATTTAATTTAACTTAAATTTACTTAACTTAACTTATTTACTGAATATTTAAGTGCAAAGAAACAGGGCTACAAGGCCTGTTCTTTTGAGCTGAAGTTATTTACTTAAGTACTAAATTTAATTTTACTTAATTTAAGTACTTAAATTACTATTCATCACCACAACAACACTACACCACCACCACAACAACAACATATTCACACCACCACCACCAACACCACCACTCCGTTGCCACCACCACCCCACTATCTTAACATCATAATCACATATCAGCACCACCACCACAACAACCCCCCACCACAAAAACCCTAAACCACAACACGACAACAACCACTCAACTACCACTACTACTACCACCACCACCTCACTACCTTAACATCACAACCACCACACGACCACATTATCACAACCACAACACAACAACAACCCACCACCTCACTCAACTACCACTACCACCACCACCCTACTACCTTAACGTCACAATCACCACACAATCACATTAGCACCACCACAATACAACAACAACTCACCACCACCACCACTCCACTAGCACTACCACCACCACAACCCCACTACCTTAACATCACAACCACCACACAACCACATTATCACCACCACCACCTCAACACTACCACCACCCCCACAACAACACATCCACACCACCACTACAAAAAAACTACCACCACCATTCAACCACAATATCACTACCACCACAATACCACAACAACCCACCACCACAACACCATACCATCACCCCCATAACAACACACTACACCACCACACCACTACCACTATAACACCCCATTTTGTCACATATCGATTGTGAGAGATGTTTGCAATTAGTTAACAAGTAAGCCTACCAACTATCTTGCCAACAATATACCATGGTTTTTGAGATGGACCCTATGCTGTGGAGATGTAGAGGACGGTTGTGAAAAAAGACAGTTGAGATAGCCTATACTTGTAACGGCTCGGATCGGCCTTTACGATCGGATCGTTAGAAATGATATCAGATCCGATCCTCTGCAGTAGGTGACAGAGGTCACCGAATGGAGGGAATATCGTGTGATATGTTATGTGTGCCCTAACGAGGATGTTAGGAGGATTTAAGTGGGGGTGTATGAAACACCCCAATTTATCTCATATCGATTGTGAGAGATGTTTATGATTAGTTAATAAGTAAGTCTACCATCTATCTTGTCACCAATATACCATGGTTTTTGAGATGAACCCTATTTTGTGGTGACCTAGAGGATGGTGGTGACAAAAAAAATTGTGATAACCTATACTTATAATGGTACGGATCGGCCTTTTCGGTCGGGTCGTTACAACCACCCTATTACCACACTACCACCATCACAACACATTCACACCACCACCAGTCCACTACCACCACCCCACTACCTTAATATCACAACCACAACACCACTACCACAATAACCCACCACCACAATACAAAAACAACCCACGACCACAAAAACAACACAGCACCACAACACAACAACAACCCACCGCCACCACACCACTACCATCACCATTACCACAACACTTCCAACAACCCACCACCACAAAAACAACGCACCACCAATAAAAATAATAATTAATGTACTTAATTTAACTTATTTATTTAAAATTTAAGTGCAAAAGAACAAGACCTTACTCGAAACAATGAGTGGGAAATTAGACAAGGATTGTGGTGTGGCAGACTAAGAAACCACTTCTTTTCATTTAGCTGTGGATTCTGGGCAAATGTATATTTTTTGGATCACTTCCTGCACGCATGCCTGCATCATGAATAAGAAAGTACAAGTTGCATTTGTGGTTTTATAATCATATCAAACATTCCAGTCATAGAAATAACAGCTTCAGACAATTCATCACGGTTAGCTAGACCGTCAAAAAAGATCCCGTGTGTTCTTAAGTTTCATCTCAAAACATTGAGTTGAGTTGCAGGCAAAACAGAGCAAATGAAGCTATATTTGGAGAACAATGGCGCAGCCCGTATCACTCGCCAATATTTATGCAAGCATCAGAAAGAAGAGGTCGAATTGACTCGATGCAATGCGACCAGGCTGAGTATGGTTTGTCCACGGACCGATACACCGTATTGGTTAAACACTAAGTGATACGGACAAAATACCAATATGCTATTTAAAAGCCTATGGGGGAAGAATAGCTAACATTTGAGTTTCCCGTGTTCTAAACCTATTTTTGAGAGCAACGAGAGCAGCTTGAAATGGGAAAAACATGAGGAGAAGTGAAAGGATCCATAAATGATATTTTTTTCATTATTAAATCCGTTTTTCATTTCAATTATATATGTTGAAATCTACAACATGACATGTGAGTAGTGATATAAAAGTTGTTATTATACAATCAATACATTTTTGGCATGTTCGAACAAATATTGTTCTATTAATTTTGATTTTATGCATGCGTGGTGGTGTCTAACAAAATGTCTATGTTATGAAAATTTAGGAAATGGACTGATAAACTGGAAGGGTGTAGTCTAAAAGTATAGTGATCATGATGTTGGCCTCTTATTTTAGAGAGAAAATTAATCACATTTGAGTTTAAAAAACTTGGGCTTAATGCATTTCTAGCTCGGATGATTGTGCAACGATGGATGGCTATTTAACGAAATAGATTTGATTAAATTCAACATCTCGAAAATGATAGATTCAAAGTCTAAGATGAACTATTAAAAGGCATGCACAACTACAATTTCCTTACTTGGCTTTTAAATGTTCTAATCCAATTCATTCGCTAGCATGATATTGTTTGTTGAATGATTTGACTGTACAAGTTAAATAACTACCCTTGAATATCTCTTGAAATTAAATATAGGATGAATTACATTTTGAAACTGTTGGGACATGTGGGGACATGTACCCAGCAAGTTTTGATGTAACAAATATCAGCAGAATATTCTTGCATTAATTATTAAATTTCTAAATCTATTAGATTATGCATATCTTTGAATATTACATTCTAAATCTATATTGATTAGATGCATATCTTTTGCTATTTAGAAATAAGATAATTAAGAATATTCAAAATATTGTTAGGATTCTCTTTTAGATATTTCGTGATCATAATTCAAATATTTAGAAATATTTTTATGTTTTGTTTTGTGATTATCTTTCTAAGTTTCTTGATTAGGAAGCAAGAAGAGCCAATAGAAAGATAGAGATCCTAACAATATAAATAGAGCTTCAAAGTCTCAAATCAAGACATCGGTTTACAGAAGAGAACTTGAAATTTTTGGTGAGGTCGATCTGCGATTTACGAGCTGCTGCACGTCGCTGCGTCTGAGGAAGGGTCCGATAGACCAGTCCAGTAAGCCGCTGCATAAACGCAAAGAGGAAACGTCCGCAGAGCAGTCCGGTTGATTCATGGGAAGATAGAAGGTGGGTCTAGGGCGAATTGGAGATTCGGGTGCTATTCAACTTGTCTAGTCTTTTGTGAAAAGTATATCGGTACACTGCAATAAAAGACTGCTTCTCAGAATCTTTTCAGTGAAATCTGAAACTATAAATCTCTGTGTACGAGTCCCTTACTTTACCTTCGTGCATTACATTACTTATCCGCTGTGCAAACTGTACTTGGGGACACATCCACAGTGAACCCAAATTAAATTTAAGCTAACCTAACGGTCCAACAGAAACATTTAGATACAATCAACCAAAAATATTTGAATCGGAATAGTTACTGAAATCAGTGTTATAAAGGACACTAGGCGCTTGTTGCCATAAATAGTCGGAGATAGATCGATGATAAATTGTTTTCTTTTTTTTTAAAGAAAAAATAGTACATATATGCCATTAAAAAATATATTGTAGTATGATACTCTTAAAAAAATCAAATATATAATAAATTATCCTCAAAACCTAAACCAACGTTAGCATTTTGCTAACAATATTAAAACAAGCCAAAAATCAAATAAATCGTTACTTTTATTGAACATTTTAATACTTTTTGAATTCAAAATACTCAAAAATTCAAAATTTTCTATATATCTGTTGATGTTCAAAAATCGGCCACCTTAAAGTTTTGACTTTCGAGCGTCCTTAACCAATTTTTGAGAGGAAAGAGTCACATGTAGGAGAAAGAAGAAGACACAAGGAGAAGTGAAGACATCCGTAAATGATAGATTAATTTTTCATTACTTTTCTATTTTTGATTCATTATTGTCCGATCCACTAATGTATAATTGACTCCAAAACATGACATGTTAGTAGTAATTCTTGTTCTGAATCCTACGAATCTTATTTGTAATGAAACTCATTATCATGTTCGACTCAACCATGAAGTTACTAAAATAAAAATATTAGCTTAACAATTTAAATAAAAAAATAAATTATTTACCTAAAAGTCAAAAATTATATAAATATACTCAAAAGGTCCAAAAACATATGTTTAATATTACCTTAGGCTTCATGAAGTGTTGAGTCGTCATTGCTAGTTATGATACAATGAATGCATGTTTGAAAAAATATTATTCTACTTGAAGTATCGATTTTGATATTTGCATGATGGAGTTTGACAAAATGTGTTTATGTTTCAAAATTTAGGCTAAAGACTAATAAAGTCTAAATGCAAAATTCTATAGAACTATCTCTAAAAGTATAGTGACTACCACGGTGGCTTGTTTCTTTGAAGTTAATCAAATGTGTGTTTTAAAAAAACTTGCACTTACACATTTTGCACAACGATGATTGACAATTAAACAAGCTAGATTTAATTGAATTGACAACTTGAAAGAGAGGAAGTCTAAGATATACTATTAAAAGCTATGGATGCAACGACATTTGACCTTGCTTGGATTCGTACATTGTCTTTCTTCCTCGCTCTAAACATTGCTAGCAAAATACGGTTTGTTGGATGATTGAGTGTACAAGTAAAGTAACTTCCCTTCAATATCTATTGATATTAAATTCATGATACCATTACATTAAATGTCTAACCTCGCGTAACATCCTTTTCAAGCTATGCATTCGAAACATGGATTCCAGTTACACAAAATGTGTCCGCTATTCACTTATGCTATCTAGGGATATAGTCCATTGGCTCTTGGTTCAAAGTTCATTCTCAAGTCTTAAAGTCGAGGCTTAACTCATAAAATAAGTGAAGCTTGGCTAGACATTTTACAAGTATTATATAAACAAATCAGTGATTCCATACAAGCACAAGGGGCGTTTTTTAACTCATCTTATATGAGTTCTAATAAATGATGCAATCACACACAATAAACAAGTGATATAATAAACAATGTCAAGCTTAAGATGGAAAAGTTAATGGCCTTCGGTCGTATTATGCTTGAGGATAAACTTTTCTTTCATTCCTTGCATTTTATTTCTCACTTTTTTCAGAAATATTTTTTTGTTGGGGCCTATTTTGCGCCCTCTTTTGACTTCTTTTTATCCCTCTCGTTCGAGGGACTTCACAATTAAAATCTGACATAGTATAAAAAGTGTAGGCAGGTGTGTGTGAGCTACAATATGCATGAAAATATATGATAAAACAACTAAAGTCACCGAGAATCACAAATTATGCTTATGTTTTCAAAGAAATATTTTAAGACCATGCCTATTAGTATCAAGTTCAAAAAACATGCAATCAAAGATGCGTGAACACATGCCGGACAAAAGATAAAAGTGATATTATCTCAATATAATACGCACCTGTAGGAACTAATTCAGGTTCTACACTCAAAATCAAATAGGATAAAAAGTCAATTGGCATAACCTCATAAAGAATGAGAAAGTTAACAACGAGCGAAGGATAATTTGAGCATGCAAGTGTTCCTAAACTAATATACATATCAATCTAACTAATATTTAATGTATGACAAAGAGGAAGTGACTTTGTGGTATACATTCACACTTAAGAACAAGCTTATATCCTAAGCGATAAAAATAGAAATAGGTATCAACCACAACAAGCACTTCATAGTTAAGTTGAAAGCATATACATCATGCATCATGCCAAGCAATGCATAACTAACTAAAATAAATATAAAAATTCCAATCGGGTTACTTCCTGTCAAGGCCTAGTCTAACGTCTTGGAAAAATTCAGTAAAGTGCCCAATAGAAATCACTCGCAAGAAGCCATTCGCTAGATTCCCTTCTAGCATGGTCTTCAATGGTCAAAGGTGTCAATCCACCTTCAAATCTCATTTGACTTTACGTCCATCTAATGTAATATGGACGTTGAATTGAGAATCTGATCTCTTTATAAGTATGAGCTTCTTCTCAGCAATTTCAAAAAACATGACAAGAGCCTTAGAAATTATCCGGTAGTGGTGTAAGAAGATATACATCTTCACCACATGCTTCATATCTAATTGGCATGCTTCCCATGAGTTCTTTAGCTAGTAACTCACATGCCAATATATCAGAAACTGTCTTCACTATCACATCTATATGTATGCAAGGATATTCTTTAGTCAAATTTTGAGACATATCAACGAAAACTTCATACTTTTCATATTGTTGTTCATTTAAAATATCTTCCAGATCGCTAGCTCACAGTGGAAGGGGAGACATCTTCTTGTTCCAAGACCGTCACTTCTTAAGTACACGAGTAATCATTCATGTACTCAAATCGAATTTTGATGATTTTTGATTTGTTTGCTTTAAAGTACATTGAATTTTTTAAAGTGCATTGGATATTATGAGTTATTTTGATGAAAAATGGGTTTTAAAGAAAGTGATGTTTGTAAATAATGTGCATTATATTATTTAATAAAACTCTCATATGAAAGTGCATTGACACAAATGTTGTAAAAACATAACGTGCATTGCTACATTTATGTTCAAAAGCTCTAAAACTTAAAGTACATTGCCATATGTATGCCAAATGCTTAAAAAAGTTGAAGTGCATTGCTAATCTAAGAGTTTTGGTTCTTCTATATTTAAGTGCAATGTTAGGTTGTGTTAAAAAAAGAATTGGAGAGGGAATAATTTATGCATAGTGGGAAACATGGCACACGTAGATTGGATGAAAAATGAGAGAGAAAAAGAAATGTGGATGAATGAAGAGAGAAAATAGAAAATAAGGATTAAAGAGAGAAAACTTTATGATTAAAAAGTCAAATTTACTATTTTGACCAATTTGATATTTCAAAGTAAGGTTTAATGAGTTATATTTGACATATTATTGTTAGCTATTTGATAAAATGATTCGCAGATTACCTTAATGATGTACCTTATTAAGGAGCCTCATTTGAGTGCTCCTTTATATATATATATATATATATATCAAATGAGACAGATTGTAATCTTTGAGACAGTGAGACATCAGGGAGCTCTGGGTGAGAGGACCGCAGCAAATCAAGTCGCCGTCTCCATGAATGAATTGATTAGAGACTTCTTGTCAGGACCCAAAAATCCAGGTCGAGACCGGCGCTTGACCAACGACCAAGCAAGCCTCATATATGACAATATTACACAAAAAATAGGTTCTTCTAATTAATTCAGTCATAAAATTTATAATGTCCACGGAAACAAGTTTACTACTGAACTAAGCAAAATGTGCTCCTAGTAACCTGCCCTAGACAACGGAGCGTAACTCTAGCCGAAAAGAATCAAAAGGATAGCTGATGACGAGTCCCAAAAAAATATCAGAAGTTGGATGGCACCGTAAGAAATGATAGCTCTCTCGTCGAGGACAACTGGACCCTTGAGCAGTTACCGATTCACCTATCTGTAAAGAAAGGGTAATAAAAGGGGTGAGTCGGGAAGACTCGGCGAGGAAATAATCCACACGTACTCTAGTAAGCAGTTATACTTTTACGTATCCAATAAATGAGATATGCCATTTATTAAGTTTGTATATGTAACTTAACGAGGTAATAAACGACCAGATAAATCGAATGCACATATGCAAATGCGTGAATGCTCAGAATAAGTACTGCAACTAACAAAAGCATATAGCTAGGTAGTTGTCACTGCCGATCCGAATCATCAAAACACGGAATTCATCATCGCGTAACAAAATGCGGAATTATCAAGCATAACAAAAGTTGCAATCTCATGATGCAATATGTATGCACATGTATGATAGTTATCACAAAGCCTCTTCTCAATTTAACAAAATTCATTTATGGATGATTATGTAATATGCATAATAAAACTTATAATTAATGCGAAGCGAATATGTGAGAATTATTTACTCACCTTTTACTTCAAACCAAAATAAGTCCGTCAACAATATTTAACTCGTACGGTTTCACCTACCACCTCGAGAACCTATCACAATTCATACAATTACTAATTCATTATGGTTATAAGGTTTGCTTAAGACAATGAAATAACTGAATTATCTCACTAGGCGTCTACTTCTATAACTCTTCAATTAAAATGTAATGCATAACAGCGATCAAATACATACTGATTTAGCTATTGTCCATTTCAAACGAATTATATTTACATTCAGCTGCTAGCGAAGCAAGTCATTAACAGAAACCAATTCAAACTTTGACAAACAACATAATGTAAATTAATTGCAGCAACTAGTACCTCAGATAACAAAGCTATAACGATCTAAAAACATCATAATAACCAAATCATTGTAACACATCTAAAAAAAACATCATAACGGCAACTAGCAATCAACAACATCATAATCCTTGTAACACATCTAAAAACCTTCATTAACAAATCATTGTCCAGAGGATCCTTCCTCATCCATAATGGGCATCTACAACATCAATGTCTCAAAATCATAACTGTCTGAAAACTTCTTCAATTACATTAAAGATTCATGATTAAAGTAAAGCCAAAACCACTAAGTTTTTCGACTTAATTCAATCAGATCCTGCACCCATTAAATCAGCCTAAATTTCAAAGCTTAAGCAATTTAAGTCAATAAAAGAATCACAACCCAGTAACTCAGTAAATTGAGACCTAAATAACAATGGCTAGACAACAATCAGCTTTCAACACTTTTACAATTATCAACAAGAAGTAAGAAGCAACCACAATTCAGAGGAAAACAAAAATCAAATCTTTGAGAGCGACCCAGATTGCAACATTTCAATTCACTGAGTTGTGAAGAAGTAAAGGGAGATGGATAGAACGAATAGCAAGAAATTCAAATTGGAGAATGTGTTTTGAGAAGTTCGAGTAGAATGGAGAAGGGATATGGACAACTCTCCTGAGAAACAACATCCATGTCTTAAAGACATCAATCTGCACTACACAATCAACCAAGCCTACCCACAAACCTCAAATCAACCAAGATGAAACTAGCTGAATAAGCAAACACCCACCTCGAAATCTTCAAATCTGTCACTCGACCGCACTCTCCCAAATATGATGAGAGAGAACTATGGAATCTGATAGTGGGTGTTGGCACTGGGAATAAGGATGGACTTGAAACCCTAGATAACAAGGTTAAGAGAAATCGAGAAGGGGAAAGAGAAGAGAGAAGATGGAGAACACAGGGAGAGAAGATGGGTTGGGGAGGAGGAGATAAAATGGAGGAGAAGATAATAAGAGAGAAAAAAATGATTAAAATATATGGGTATTACACTTCTCTACTCGGTCGGCTCCTTATGTGCATCGTCTTGCTGATACAGCTCGAATTACTCTCACTCGAGTGGAGGTTGAGGAAGTAGGCCCTAAAATTGAGCAAGTTCTTGACCGATTTGGATAGCTTCAAGTTGTTGACCTTGAGAGTACCAAGCCTACCATTAGTGATGACACTGAAGATCTGGTGCTAGGTGCGGGATTTGTGTTAGAGGAGGAACCGGAGGTTTGCTGTGTTGAGCAGCTTCCTGCTTGAGGGTGCATAGTATCAGATTTTGGTTCAATGCCATTGACATTAGTTCTACTCACTTTAATGTGTCCATCTTTTTCTTCTTTTCATTTTGCAATTGACATGGATGTACGAAGGTGAGCTTCGGAGTTCAAGAAAGTTGTGGAAAGTAGTGTTTGCGTAGTTTGGGTGCAGTAGATTCCAGAGGTCCTTTATTGGAGAGTTGTAGCTTCGTAGTTGGCGGTCTGGTGGAGCTTTGTGGCGTCCGGGGTGTCGCTTTGGAGGGGTTATTGTCGGCGAGGTTAGGTATTTTGCGGAGCAATTGTCACCATCTGTTTTTGAAAAGGGAGTGCAGTGCAACAAGCAGCGGGCAACTTGCAGGGCACCGTCATGCTGGCTATAAGTGGGGAGGTTGTTGGTGTTGAGGCGGGTCCGGTTGCATCAGGTATTCCTTTGCTTATTCAGTAGGAAGGAAGAATGGTAGAGTCTCAGGCCAGTGGTCTGGTGAATGACGTAGTGGGCGGTTCTGGACGGAATTGGTAGTGTCCTTTTTCGTTATGTCCAAGGTTTGGAGTGAATTTGAGGAACTACAGTGCTTTGCGGGATCATGTGTGTGGCCACTTGAGGAGGTCGTAAAGCGAGTGACTGTTAGGGAGGGGGCTGAGGGAGTTTGTTCGGCACTTTCTGGAGCATGAGAGATGGTTGTGCCGTCGGTGCAATAAGACGTACATGGTTGGATCTCGGTGTCGAGGGCGAGATTGTGGGTTGGACCCACAACGATACCTACGTCATTCTCTAGGATTCATATGAACCTGATGGCGTATTGTTTGACCTTCAAGTACCGTACCGGTCATAATGTGTTCACTGTTTCTTGCGCTTGTATGGCCTGTAGAGGATTGCACACTTCTAATGCGGCCGGTGATCATGACTCCCATTGTCCAAGGGGAGGGAGGAGGATTCGGAGGCACAATGTGATGAGAGATGCCTTGTTCACTTTTTTAAGAAAGCCTAATTTGGGGTTTAGATTGGAGGTGGTTGGTCTTCTTGCTAGGGGAGAGAAGCCAGTGGACATTTTGATGCCGGCGTGGGAATGAGGTAGAGATCTTTGTGTAGATGTGTCCATTGTCTCCCCTTTTGTGACGAGGAGGGGCGTAGCTAGAGTCAGGAGAGGCAGTTAAGAGGGCGGAGGAAGGAAACATCTCTAAGATTGATTAAAAAAAATTTAAATCAAAACCAGCTAATTGAAATAAATCAACGCATTAAAATCCATGCCCCTTATTGGGTCCTAAAATTGTTTTGGCGAATTGGTAGGACGAGGGCCGAGTCACCAAAGCACAATCGGTACAAACAAAACCAAAACGAAGCAAAGCAAAACGGCCTTTCTTCCTCGCCCCGTGGACTTCCCGAAAATAGAGCCGTGGAAACGTCTCACTGGTCCGCCCTAAAATATTTTCTGAACGAATATCGACCGTCCAAACATTTCAGATCCAACGTCGCAGATCTCCCCAAACGAACATTCTAGACCTCTAACAAATCCTCCCTATATAAATTCTTCGCTTCATCTTCTCCAAAATCCACTCAAGAAAAAGAGAAACCCTAGTTCTTCTCAGACCGTCATCCATCTGTTACTCGTTTCCCCAGGGTTGCTGATCAGCACTGTCATGTCCGCTAAAGGAGAAGGTCCCGCAATCGGAATCGATCTCGGAACCACCTACTCCTGCGTCGGAGTATGGCAGCACGACCGCGTCGAGATCATCGCAAATGACCAGGGTAACAGGACCACCCCTTCCTACGTTGCGTTCACCGACTCTGAGAGGCTCATCGGTGATGCTGCTAAGAACCAGGTCGCCATGAACCCCGTCAACACCGTCTTCGGTATGCATGCGCTCTTTCACATCTCCCTTTATACTCTCCGTCTTACTTTTTCAACTGTATGTATACATATATCTCATTCGATCGTACTTAGAGTTGTGGCTTGCATGTGTATATGTAAATTCACTCTAGGCAGCATAGTGTTGAATTATCGTTAATTTTTTTTTCTGCGAGATTTTGCAGCAGTCGTTCATGTTGTTCTATGCATTTTGACATGTATAGGTTTTGTTCGTTTTGCAGATGCTAAGAGGTTAATTGGAAGGAGAATTAGTGATGCATCAGTTCAGAGTGACATGAAGCTATGGCCTTTTAAGGTCATTTCTGGTCCGGGGGAGAAACCAATGATAGTTGTAAACTACAAGGGTGAAGAGAAGCAGTTTGCTGCTGAAGAGATCTCATCTATGGTCCTTGTTAAGATGCGTGAAATTGCCGAAGCTTATTTGGGAACCACAATCAAGAATGCCGTTGTCACAGTCCCAGCCTACTTCAATGATTCTCAGCGTCAAGCTACCAAGGATGCTGGTGTCATTGCAGGGCTTAATGTCCTGCGTATAATAAATGAGCCTACTGCTGCTGCCATTGCTTATGGTCTGGACAAGAAGGCTACTTCTGTTGGGGAGAAGAACGTTCTCATCTTTGATCTCGGTGGTGGTACTTTCGATGTGTCTCTTTTGACAATCGAGGAGGGCATCTTTGAGGTTAAAGCAACTGCAGGCGACACTCATCTTGGCGGCGAGGATTTTGACAACAGAATGGTTAACCATTTTGTTCAGGAGTTCAAGAGAAAACACAAGAAAGACATTACTGGCAACCCGAGAGCGCTTAGGAGATTGAGGACTGCTTGTGAAAGGGCGAAGAGGACTCTCTCATCTACTGCCCAAACAACTATTGAGATTGACTCTTTATATGAAGGTGTGGACTTCTATTCCACAATCACTCGTGCAAGGTTTGAAGAGCTCAATATGGATTTGTTCAGGAAGTGCATGGAACCAGTTGAAAAGTGTCTGAGGGATGCTAAAATGGACAAGAATACTGTCCATGATGTTGTGCTTGTTGGTGGATCAACCAGAATTCCGAAGGTCCAACAGTTACTCCAGGATTTCTTCAATGGAAAGGAGCTTTGCAAAAGTATTAACCCTGACGAGGCTGTTGCATATGGCGCTGCTGTTCAAGCTGCTATACTGAGTGGTGAGGGTAATGAGAAGGTCCAAGATCTGCTTCTTTTGGATGTTACTCCCCTCTCTCTGGGTCTTGAAACTGCTGGTGGTGTCATGACGGTGTTGATTCCTAGGAACACTACCATACCAACCAAGAAAGAGCAGGTCTTCTCTACTTATTCTGATAACCAACCTGGGGTGCTGATCCAAGTCTTTGAAGGTGAAAGAACGAGGACCAGAGACAACAATTTGCTTGGTAAATTTGAGCTTTCTGGCATTCCTCCAGCACCCAGAGGTGTGCCCCAGATCACCGTTTGTTTCGACATTGATGCCAATGGTATCTTAAATGTGTCTGCTGAGGATAAAACCACAGGACAGAAGAACAAGATCACTATCACAAATGACAAGGGTAGACTCTCCAAGGAGGAAATTGAAAAGATGGTTCAAGAGGCTGAGAAGTACAAGAGTGAAGATGAGGAGCATAAGAAGAGGGTGGAGGCCAAGAACGCCTTGGAAAACTATGCTTACAACATGAGGAACACCATCAAAGATGAAAAGATTGGAGAGAAGCTAGCAGCTGCTGATAAGAAGAAAATTGAAGATGCCATAGATGAGGCCATTCACTGGCTAGATGCAAATCAACTTGCCGAAGCAGATGAGTTTGAGGACAAGATGAAAGAGCTTGAGGGTATCTGCAACCCTATCATTGCAAAGATGTACCAGGGCACCGGTGGCGGTGCGGGTGGTGGAATGGATGAGGATGTTCCAACTCCAACTGGTGGCAGCAGTGCTGGTCCTAAAATTGAAGAGGTGGATTGATTTTGTTCTGAATATCTGTCCTGGAGAGGACTAGTTTCATCTTTCACCGGAGAGGCTTGTTTCTGCACTCTTCAGAAAAATGGGGTCTCCAGCTTTCATGTTTTTGTCTGATCATTAACACTTGGTATTCTATTTTCTGTTTATTTTTACCAATGGTTCACTAATTGCCCACTCTGTCTTGCAAACGCCTTCATCTTGATGCCTGTCCCAGAGAAGTCAGGCCAGCAATATCTTCAGCTCCATGCCAGTAAGACCTGTGACGATACCCATCATGCCTCACTCAGGCTAGTGAAAGCACATTCTTAGGAAGACTATCTGCCAACATCTTCTGTAATCATTTCCCTGCCCCAATTGATCCTTAGCATCCCTGTGGTGACCCTCTACCTACTACATCTTCATCTTATGCAAATTAAACAAGAGTTCCTGCGACCGTCTTGCCAAAATCACAAACTGAACTCAACAATAGTCATTTCTGAGAATGTGATCAAATATTCATAGTACCAGCATGCACGTGGAATTGAACCACCACAACTAGGTACATTAACATCAAGGAGAGGCATACAATGTGACCTACCAGATACAACAGCTTCTGAGTTCAGGACGCATTGGTGAAGCTAAAACGACCTAGCCCGAAGATCTGGGAATTTTGAACTGTTTTTTGAGGAACTGAGATGCTTCTGAGTCATTCCTGTGACACAGGATTCGTAGAAGAGTTTTTGTGTCAGTACCCAATTTGCTTCTGCCTCCATGCATTTCTAAGCCACTTGCAGATCTCAGATCCTCGATCAGTATTCGAGTCTGCATACAAAACCAAACAAAATTTACCAATTAGGATTTAGAAAAAGAAGACCGAGCATGTCTGCAGCATGCACATTGTTTCTTTGAATAAAAACTGCTTGAAAAGCACATATAAGCGGTGATGCAACTCATTGCTTGCTTTTAGCGACCCATATAATCTTTTCAATCTCATAACCTAAGGTCGCCTTCAATATCTATTCTGCATTATTTTAGAACTGTATTTTGAGGTTCTAACTGATTAATATCTTTCTCAAACTTGGATAATTTGAATTGGTGGGCTTATGTTGGTTGCATTGACCTCAGTCAACAGAGGACTGACTGCTTTAATTTCATGCTATTACGAGATTCATCAAAGCATTTATGCTTGCAATAAAACTCAGGCGGACTAACCTCATAACCAAGGAGCTTTACCACCTCGCGAACCCGCTGTACTTGATTTTCTACCACTCCACGTGGGAGCCCGTCTCCTCCAGATATGAAAAATTCCTACCACACAAAAATTCCGATGGATGGAGACACATACAGTAAAACATTTTTTATAAACTAGGAATGCTATTTTAGTAAAGAGTACTGATCATGCAATACCTTTAATACTTCTAGGTCTTCTTCCAACAATTTAGCATCAGCGACAGAAAAAACACGAGTTGGACCTCCGTCCAGCAGTACTCGCAGTAACCCCTCCTGGAAGACGGTAAGACATTTTGAACTGATAACTTCAAGATCCATGACAATACAGAGAAAGGGGGATGAATCACAAACCAGTGACGCTTGAAGGAGTCCAGTTACAACACGATCTCTGAGCGCCTCCATTATGACATCACATAGTTGATTTAGCTCCTGCATTAACAATCAGTTACCAGTGCAAGCATTTGAACATAAAGCTTGCGGGTTGTGTAAACTTCTGATAAGTTGCACTTAATTGCAGAGAAAACGGATACATTATAAACCGAAAAGATAGTCATACCATATCAAGAGGCTCAATTAGAGACTCCAACCTTGACAAGGCAACAGTGGGTTTGTAAAGATTGTCAATGAAAGGCTCCCTCAGGTCCCAAAAAATGATTTTTGTTCCTGTATTAGAACGTAAATTTAGAGGGGTAAGGCATATAGTAGAAGAGAAATTTAAAAAGATCTAAAAGTTAAGTATTACAGATGATTTACCAGCAAACTCGCAGATCCTATCAATAGCTGCATTACAATCTTTTCTACCACCGTCAAATGTTTCTTTTGCTGTGATGGTTTTTTGCCTTCCAGTGATGGGTCCCTCTGAATGCAGGTGATAGGATAAGCAGTTTATTAGTACAACATATAATGATGGCTAATGATGTTCATATTTAGTTTATCTAAGTGACTGCTTTGAAACAGAAATATCTAATAAAATGAAATGAGAGGACAGGACAGGAGAAATCAGCCTGAAATTAAAAATAAAATTCCCGCTTAAGTTTGACACAAACAAGTTACTCTTCCCTTATCAATTCATAGTTGCAAAACTATAAGCGAATTTCCACTTTAAAAGAATGAATGACAGATATTGATACGAGCATGCTGCACCAAAGTTAATAAATGAACAGAGAATGAATATATGATGATAGTAAGACTATTACTCTTATCATGAGGCCTTGTCGCTGACCATCGCTCCCATATGCTGTCCTCTAGCTTACTCAATTGACTAACTGCGTACTGTATTTTGATGGAGCAGATGTTAGAATATGAGTAACACAAACGAAAAATAATTCAGACGCCGTAATAAATGTGACAACACTAAGAGAATAACAATGGAGAACAGATTATTAAGGTTAGTCCTCCCTTAAATTAAATTGTATCTTACTGATGTTTGTTAATTCATGTATTTTTAAAAGGTGGGGGAGCTAATGCCTCCAACATCAAATTAAGAACAAACCCACAAACATAATGTGATACTCTTTTTTCACAACATATAGTTCTACAAATTGTTTGATATGAAAAATGTCAAAAAAATAATATTTAGTTTAATTAGGTCAGAAATTTTAGTTTCCTTTTTATTTTCTATTCATTTCTCCCTCGCTCTGTCTTATTTTGTTTTTCTGTTATGTTTTTGCATTTAATTGAGTAATTTATATAATTATTGGAATCTTTGAAGACGGCTATTAATTGAGGAACAAAGGGAGTACTCTATTAGTTTAAGAGATCTTGATCTTTAATGATATTCTTCCTCTATCATTCTCTTTTCTGGAAATAGTATGCATATCCAAGAATAAGAGCCTTTCACAGATGTAAATATATCAAAACAACTTATAGAAGAAATGAACCATTATAACACCTTCCTCCCAGTCCCCATTGTAGATGTAGCCATGTAGGCCTTTATGACTGAAACACGTTTAGACTGTGCATGTATTTTTTGCTTCAGAACTCACCTTTGGTTCTTACATCAAATAATTGGCGCAATGCTCACCAAAAACAAATTCAAGCACAATGCGGTAAGGAGTGAACTCACATGTAATGCATTCAGCTGAACACAAAGCTTTGGCGTTGTTGTAACATTTATATCACATGAATTTCTTGCATCAGGAAGCCGCTGATCTATTATTTCCTTCTTTACAAAAGCTTTAATTACACTTTCCTTACTGTATCGTGTCAAGATAGGCACTGGCGGAATCAAATCTTCTGTACTGGCTGCAGAAGATAAAATATTATTTATAAGGATAGCATGTAAAGTTATTGTCTGTACTCTATGTACGAGTAGGGAACATATGCACAATTTACAGACTGAACATATAATTAAGTTGACTTATTGGCCTGCAGAATCTAAGTATACAGTGAGACAGGGTAAGCATGCATGTGATCAAGAGTGTATTCCAGTTTGCAGTAGCACATGCGTGTGTATGAGACGGAAGTATATGAAAAGATCTAAAAGATCCTGCCCTGCTAGCAAAAGTTACTGGGTATTTATTTTCATGGTCGTTAATAGTTAAAGCACGTTTTTCAGCGTGACTGGAGCTAAACTAAGAAAGGATATTGCAGAGAAGTTTGTTTTGTATATCCTCAAAAGGCTCAACTTACCCAAATTGGCGACTATATGGTTCACGTACACACGAAAAGCATTGTCAATGCCGCGAACTAGGCAACTTAATTCCTCATCTCTCATTGGAACTTTAAGAGCGAAAAACTGATCAACCGTCTGCAATAAAACCATGTGTATGTAGAATTGTTGCTGTAGTGTAATGTCAACACCTGCTAGGCTGGGTTCGAGATGCCTGCTCACTGCTCAGTTGTTCTACCACCAATTATTAGGGGTGAGGTGAAGCAGGTTGGTTGATAAAAATATATACTTGAGACTGAAGGAGGTACTTCTCTAGTGTCTGAATGGAGGCATGCTTTTTATTTTAATTTTGGAAAGATGCATTTGGCGTCATTTTAGAAAAAAGAAAAAAAATTATACAATGCCCCTGGGCCAATGTTCTATTTATACCATCAAAAGAACAGAGTTTGAAAAATATTTGCATTCAATGTTTTCAAAAGGAGGCTATACAAACTATGGAGCTTGAAATATGAGATACTCAACCTATAGAAAGCAAAAAAAATGGATGCATTCATTACCAGGTTCTCTATAAAGCAGGCCCGTTTAATGTAGAAACCCGTTTAAAAGAAGATTATTATGGACCTTAGATTAACAGAGTATGTATGTTAGTTTGTGTTAGCTAGGACTTACCAAATGGATAGCAAAAGCAATAAAAAATCTTACCTCCTCCACTATTCTGTACACCTCAACAATTGAATTCCCATGTCGTTGCTGAGGAGATACCGGGTCCCATCGCTATACATGATTTGATCATATGATGAGTTAGAATCAACAAAGTTAAATTTTATGTAAGAAGCAAAAGGAACAGTTGGCATGCAAAGCCATAAACGTAATGCCTGTGTCATCAAGCAAAACAAAAGTGGGTTTCAATTTTGTTAAGGAGAAGGAATAAATGAGGATTAAGAAATTCAGAACAATACAACTCTATGGAGAAACAACAATAACCTTTCAGAAAGTATCGAATATGTAACAAGAACAAACACAACTTCTGCTTGAAGCATAAATAAAAACTTAGTTATATAGTCACTAGCAGATTCAAGAATTTACCTCCTGCTGAATAGCACGCTCCACCCAGTTCAAAACTCTTCCAAGTTGTGTATTGACCCATCGCATGACCAATGTTCCAGATATAGTTTCAATCTGTAGCAGTAAAATGCGAGAATTAGACCCAAATTGCTACACAAGTGAGAGGAGGACAAACACATTACCAACACATCAGTGCATATGCTACAAAGAAAACACATAATACTAGCATGCATTGGTAGATCTCTTACATCATACATATTAAGTCTCCTGCTGTAAGCATCTGCAGTCTCTGCTCCACATACAGACATTATGCATGCCAATATATACTGTTCAAGGTTAACAGCTGCTGAGAATACAGCAACTACATCCTCAGTGAGATGATCAGCACCACCAAGGAAAGGTTTCTACAAATACAAAACAGTCGTAAAGCCTCATAACAGCTTCACATGTTGTAATTACAACAATAATAATGCAATTATGTATAAAACTACATGGATATTACCAGTTTGTTGCCATAGAGCTTGTGAACAAGAGACGATGAAATGACAGTTGCATTCATAAACCATTTAGATAAAATTGGAATAAACATAGACGTGTCTTTCTTCAATAGCTCCTTGGTTTCTTCTGCAAGTAATGCCAGCGAGTGCTCATTTCGACTGTCTGATTTTTCAACTGACTGAACAATCTGCATAGTTCAAAACAGAGGCTTTGTTATTATGTCATCTGGCAAGCTAACCAAGACATTAGCAGACAAAGGCAATTGGTATGACACAAAAACAATACAACTTTTATATTCTGCTTGCAATATGTTGGCTGATTCAGAAACCCGGCATTGAACTGTAATTGTTTCATTATTTGGAACATCATGATATTTTCAAGTTATAGACAACTTATAATTTTACCCAAACAAGTCGCAAAAGATTATCTTTTGAGGAGTAATGAAGCTAAAGCTATTGTCGCAGGAGGTCTAATGAAGCTACTGCTTCAGTTGTCATGTCATACATTCCAAGAGGTTCATTTCACTCTGATACTCTATTTACAGTTCAGAGACAATTGTCAAATACTTGGACTTTTCTTCTTATAATTAACTGGAACAGTTCAGATGACTGGACATATATTTGAAACCAAACCTATTCTCTTTCTAGGAAGTGAATATGACAGTGTAACCACATTATCTTTATAACTTACAAATGTGCAAAAAGATGATTTGACAATTTAATAGAGAGCATATAAACTCAACGCAGAAATAAGTCACATTTTAAATCACATGTTAATAAACACATTCAAATATACATTACAGCACTTACCCTTGTAAAAGCGTTCTTAATGGAAGATGACACATATAATTCTATCTGTTCCTCATCCGAAATAGCTGTAGTTGCCTGGAATAATGCACTTCAGATAAATAAAATAAAGATGCCCAAGCCATCAAAAGAAAGGAATACCCTATTTTTGCAGTAATACAAAGACAAATAGGAAATGAAGTAGTAAACGGATGAAACAGTACAATTTCTGGTTCTTCTGATAGAAGTCTCTGCACAAGTAACGAGGCTTTGACGATTTTTTCAATTGTCTCAGGGCGCTGGATACAATGATCAAGACATTAAAAATTGCATCATGGTAGCAAAGCTAAGTAGATCATAATCGAGCTAAAGCAAACTCATTTGCACAGGTAAAATAACTGCATATGGAACTAGGTTGAAGTTCATTAAACCTTGGCAAAATGTAGATGGTAGTCACTGAGTCGCTTATCAGCCCATTTATGAATAGGTGAGAGAAAAGACCATAAGAAACTTGAATCTCGCAATCCATTGTCACCATCATATCTACAATGCAAACTCTTTAACAGGGACCTCTCTTTTGGACCCCGTTGTTCCTTGAGAGGAATTTGCTTCAGCTGTTCAATGGCATGCTGCAATAATTCTTCCTCACCGGTGATAACAAACTACAGTTGTACAAACCAAATTATACAACATTAATAATGGAACAAAAACAAAAGGTTTAGATGTTGGTTAGTATAGGTAAGTTGTAACTATATCCTTAACAAGGAAGAAACATATTTGTTCATTGGCATATGTTGATGGGAAGAAAAAACATCAAAAGAAAAAAAAAACTTAGATAGATTTAATATGCAGCAGAAATTTTCCATAAAAGTTAATGACGAAAGCTGAGATTCCCCAAGACTTTGCAGTAGAACAAAAAGAACACTCAGATAAAGCATGTTTGAAGTGCTACTTTATCTGAGACAACTATTATCATATATGCTAGCAATATCAATAGTAAGATATGAATGCTGAGTCTTTTTAATGAGAATTACACATTGGCTTCCACCCCAGCCTACATCTACACTCAGAGTTTTTGATATGAATCAGCTTCGCTCAATATATGGCTATATGCTCCATATATGAAATTCAGTTGTAAACCATGTAATACCTGACGGAATAACAGCCACGCATAGCATGTATAATGAATGGTCTCTGTTATTCCCAATATACGCCAAGTCGACTTCAATAGCTCGAGAATTTCTTCCGCTTCCTAGGAAATGAGATTGAGTTACAAAAAATGAAAAGGCATAATAACCTCTGAATAATACATCTGTCCACGAATGCATATGTGATTAATATATACAATAGCCAATGGCAACCTTGCACAAACGTATATAACAATTAGCTTATTATTAAAAGTTATATATATATACATAACCACAATTTTATCATACTTTATCATACCATAAAATTACGGTCTCCATACGAACATCCACAAAAAGAACAAAAGAAGCCCCTAAAGAAACTTCAGCTTCGTAAATAACAGATCATAAAATGAAATTGAATTACCTCTGTAAGCTTTCCTTCATCTAAAATGTCAAAGACACTGAGGAGTAGTTTCTCATATAATTTGACATTCAGGTGGTAACCATCGGCCCAGTGACACACCTCTCCAGTTAAGTCACCTCTAGCTGGCCTCTCAGCTAGTGGAATAGCAATCTCTCTCAGAGCTTTTAAGCACTCCATTCTTTGGACCTCGCCTGATGTTGGACGGAACTGAAATTTATCAACTTAGCATTATTACAAACAGATATATCAGCTAATAACAAGAACTTAGTTCCCGAGGTCATATAACCTCCGGTCTATTATTATGTGAACATGTTTTCTTATGAAATATCTGATTCAATTTTCTTTATATCTGATAATTGTATAATCCTCTTATCGGTAGTGGCTCCTTAGGCATCAACATTTGAAGGTTTATGAATTTAGAGTTGTCTCTCATCTTTGTGTACGAGGAGGTTGCAGGTATTGAAGAGTCGATCATATCTGCCATCCTGACTTTAAATTATCAATAGGGGGAATAGAATATTATTAGCCTTTTGAGGCCACCTTCTAACGTGTCATATATATGATCAACTATTGATTAATCAAATTGCTACATATCTTTTTTTCACTGAGATAGATTATATGTATAAAACCTCATTAGATATGTTTTGATTGGTCGGTGTGTTTTTCACCTCCCTGTTGTTGTTGAACTCTTAATAAATTTGTACTCTACCCAAAAAAAAAAAAGTTCTTCTTCGAAACGGTAACCCTATTACTCAGTAGTTAATAGAGAGTTCCGTTAAACTGCATACTTTTGATCCTGAAGTTAAGGCTTTCAACACAGATGATATTTAACATTAGAATGATATTCAATGTTTGGATTGATTGCGCTTACATATGGTCATAACACTTCGGATGTAATAACAGATTTACGGAACTGCTGTCTAATATAACATAATTTTGAAGCTAATAAAAGGTGCTCAAGTTTAATTAGTACTTGGTCCAACATTTATCAACCTAAAAATGCATGGTTAGTGGACTAAAACAATGATTACAAGGAAAAACTAACGAAATGATGCACTACCGTTGACTATTTAATTCATTAAAGAAAGACACTACCTCGGTTGCCCCATCTTTGATATTCCAAAAGTAAAATACTAGTTCAAAGGGTTATAGATACTAATATGGTTTCATACGGTTCTCCTTTGGAAGTGCATCTAATCAGGGTTCTCCAGGCATATGACCACTGATACGTTATGAACATGCAACAGAATCAGGGAAAAATAACTTTAAACTCCTCTTGCCATTTCACTTTCCCCTCTCGACAAAGTTAACAAAAAAAAAAAAAACAAACTGATAACAATTCTTGTTCAACAAGTCTAGGAGTAAAATGCAAAGTTTCAATCCCAGGATCCAAACCATGCTTCATGAATTCTTCTAGTACCAATTATGGAGAAGGCAAAGTAAATGAAGTAGGTGAAAGACATTGCATCAACCAAATACTCACTTCGGATTCCTCGATCTTGGCAAAAAGAATTCTCAAATCACTTGCCTTCCGGCCAGCTTCCCCATAACCAATGACAGGTTGATTTATCAAACCCTCTTCCAAAATCTTAAGCTGCATGTGGTCATATGATTCCAAAGTCGTGGTTAAAATGCTGTAATTCCAGTATAACATACATATATAAACATACTACAGATATGAACAAAGAGGAAACCATAGTTTACCTGCCTTTTTTGCCATCGTATGTATGCTTTCATGTCAGAGAACTCCGTTCGAGATATACAACACAGTAATTCCAAGGGGATCAGGAGTGTATCCATCCTCTTTCCAACTTTTCCCACAAGAGCATGTAGCAATGCTTGTCTAGTTCTAATGTCCATCACTTCAGAGATCTTTATTTATGATAAAGAGACATAATTAAGGATCATTGAAATCAAAAGCCATTTTAACAAGTTCATAATTGTTTCGTAAGTTTTTAATGGGAGTGCAAGCACAGAGCCAGAGATATATAGAGAAGGATTGAAAACACAACTGGACATTAATTATTTAGCTTGAGAATAAGTGATAGCTGAGAAGGGCATCCATTGTTAGGGTTTAGGTTTAGCCACCGTAACTGTTGTCCCAGAATTTGAGTAGATGACATGCCTAAATAATATAGTATCTATATCCCTGGCAACAAGATACACTTAAGGATATAAATTACACAATAGAACTGTATCATGTCCACATTTATGACAGACTAGTTGTTTCCACCTTTTTTTTGATAGATTAAAAATGATAGAAGTAAACATAAGGTTCACATATGGCAGGGAATTGATATTCCTCGTCTTTTAAACCTATTTCAGTATTTAGGATTTGACTAAGCATTCCATCACTGATTTTGCTCCCTATTAATTTAACAATTATTTGAGGTCGGGTTGGTCACTTCAATAAATTTTGGGACAGGCCTGGCTCGTAACACTTAAAAGTTTCTTAAAGCAAAGTTACATTTGAAAGTCTGAGCGACCATTAGAGGATTCATATCTTTCTTTTTAATTCTTATGACTAACTACAAGAACAGGGATGCATGTTCCAAAGATATCCAGGGTCCAAGTATAGAGATACCTCCATCTGAATACGCATGGTCTCCAACAAACCAACCATTCCAGGTGCACGCTCAGATTGAACAGAAATACTTTCACTCTTACTGCGACCTAGTTTTCTCATCAACTTAGATTTTTTGTCCTTCTTCTTGTCCTTTGTTGGCACAATGAGTCCCCTAATTTCAAGAAGAGTAATTAAGTAATGCCCAGAAACCTGTCAGGTAGGAGGAAAATGTACACTCTAAAAACATGTTTTTTTCATTCCCATTACTAAATAAAAGTAGTGATCTTGTTGCTGATTAATTCCATTCAGTAATATGTAACAACAAGTTCAGCAAAAAATAAAACAATAAATATTCAAGAGTCTCACCCTGAAGCCCCGGCAGAAGCAAGGAGGATTTCATATGCCGTTTCTCGGAGATCATCATCTGAGATACCTGATGGAAAAAAGATGCATGTTTAAATAGATAAATACGGCCATCTGTAACTTTACATATCTCGTCAATCACAAAAATTGAAAGTTGGGCATACTGGAAAGTGGAGAATTTTTGTAGATTTTTTCTAAGAATACCCATGAAAGATAAGGTTCACTAAAGCCTACTAAGAGGATAAATAAATTAAATAGCAAATACTTTAATTAAATTCTACTATCAATACTACAATATTATTAAGAGTAAAATTATTTAAATCAATATATAGCTACAAAATACAAACTGTAAAATTATATGTTCTTAAAAATACTAAAGGCTCCTTTGATAGTGGTTCGAAAAGATGAACGCTGACAGTTTTTTTTCTTAAAAATTTCATTAGATTGATGACCATTCTAAATGTTGGCGTATGACAGCAAAGTTCTTCATAAAGAGTCAAAGTTTCAGCTAAGTACTTAAGTCAAGGGTCAAATCTTTTGATTTAAATAGTTCAGTTAATAAGTTTTTCTTACCTATTCTACCTATAACCCCCACCAGAGCCCTTGCTCTATCTTGAGATGTTTGACGTCCCTTTTGCCGCTAGACCATGCCCTTATGGACGTTCAGTTAATAAGTTAAGTTAAATTAAGTTCTTATATTTAACTTAAGTTAAAACAAATTAAGTTAACTACATTAGTTTAAGTACTTCAATTGAGTAAATCAATATTATTTCGAAATTAAGACTAAAATTCCACAATACAAACGGAAACACAAATAACCCCGCCACCCTCCTTCCAAACAATTAAATCAAACCAAACCATATGCGTGTGGGCATCCATCTCATTGAGTTTAGTCTTCAACACAAGCAATGCTTTAAGTACGTCTAAAATGTCTATTATTCAGACAAGACACTCTCACGATTCATCTGCATCATTCCTCTTCTTTCCTGCAATCCCCACCTTCAAATTTACCACAGAATTTGACTCGGTAATCTCTCATGAATGATTAGACAAAACTCTCTTTACATATTTAAGAATGTTAATACCATTTGTAAGTGGAATTTATAAGTTTCATTTTAATTACCATTTCCAGCAGGACTTTAATGCTGTACAAAATTCTTTGAGGAGACACCGTTGTCCTAAACTCTAAACTTAGACTCTATTTCGTCCCCTGATGCAACACATAGTGCCATAACTAACCCAAGGTCCCTAACATGGGTCACCATGTTTGGGTCAAGAAGAACATTGCTTGTCCTCTCTTATTTTTCTCCATCTCCATCCTTCTCAACTCCATCTTATTTAAAATAATTTCTTATGTTAAGTTCTTACATTAAAATTAAAATATGTTCAATTAAGTTAAGCTTTTCAGTTCAAAAGATTTAAGTTAAGTACTTCACTTAGCTTCAAATATTAAGTATTCAGTTAACTACTTAAATAAAGTAGTCTAATTCTCCTAGTTAAGTTAAATTCAATCGTTAAGTTTAGTTCAATAGATTTGCTCTACATCATCAGCTAACCAATTTTTTTTGTAAATGCCACATTATGCTCTTCTCCCTCACTACCGTTCAAACCATTGCTATACAGGAATCACAGAAAATATGGTATCACTTAGAAGTGTAGCAAAAGTATCTTTAGAGAATTTGTGAGAATGTGATGTTGTTATTAGATTACCCGTGGCAAAAGGTGGCAAACCCAAAACTAAATCAGAGGCATCATTTGGATTACGCCTTGAGTTTCTGATATTGTCAACCCCCTCAAGATCATCATCATCCTCAAAATCATCAATGTCATCAACAGATAGTTCACGGACATGAGTGGGAGTTGAGCTCAGGGACTGAGACTTTGAAAGGTTCGAAATGATGGGTGTTGAAGTTACAGGAAGCGGTGGTGGTGCCCTTCTTGGAGGAGACCCTGAAGATTCAGGATATGTAACCAAGAAAAACTCATCTGCAGAGCCTGTATTTTTCTGGAAAAGCAAAGGTAAGTGTAGGACCCGAAAGTCAATAAAAGCATTGTATTGAAGAAGACTCTGTGCAGCAGTACATAATTAAAAGAAAGATATGATCTGGACACACATGTAGAAAAATGCAAATAATATTCCACCTCAACCAAATTTCATATATCTACCAAAATTCAACTAAAGTTACACATGCTCAGCTTAGCATGCAATATTGAAACTAAAGTTGGGATAAATTATGTCAAAAAACTTTCATATAATTGCATATTGATTTGCAGTTTACCATATTTGGGAACAAAGTGCTGTCATGATACTGTCTAATAGCTTCAGATAGTTCAAGCATGTCACCTGCTCAAAGGGTATGAATTATCAGAGATTTCATACAGCTAAAAAGTGAACCATTTGCAGAACAAGGCAAGTGCACACCTTTTTTAGCACAATTGAGTACATAATCAACACTGACTTGGTCTAGATCAACATCATCCAATGAAATTGCACCAGGGGGCATTACAACTTTCTTGATTAAACTCCCAGATAGTATAAAATCAAGAAGCACACGCCTATCACGCCTGTATCTTTGCAGAGTCTCGACAGCATTTTCCCTTAAGTTCAGAAAACCATCAGTGCAAAGACAAAGTGAAACTGAAAAGCAACAGCAGTACACTAAATGATCAGAACATGCAAGAGAGACATACTCATCCATTTGTATTGGGCAACACGCAAATTCAAATTTCAGAGAAGGCCAGCTCCAAAAGTTTTAGTGTGATGGACCCCTATACCATTCAGCAGTCTTACTACAACAAGTAATAAAGAGTTCGCTGCTGCAGGACAACTGGGAGGCAGATGTACTTCAGCTATTCCCTGTGAACCTTCGAACCAGATCACCTGCCAATTATTTTTGACTCAGATGTATCACTCAGCCTGTTCCACGTGTACTTGCCATCAAATGATGTGTATGTGTATGTGTATGTGCATGTTCCTTTTTTATGTTTCTTCATTAGTAAGGTTCAGAAAACCTTTAAGAAATGAAATGCTTTCAGATACAAACCAGTCAAAGTGCAGCCCATGGCTCCAAATATAGTACCAAAGAAAATGCCGAACTCAGTAAGTGCATTGTAGTAAGAAAGAAATGATATTTGACCAGGAACCATTATGTCCTTTCGAAAAGATAATAAACCCAAGATTACAACAGGTCTACTCACTGAGCCGATAGAAACACATGAAGCAACCATAGTATAACCAGAACAATAGCTAACCTACCATGTCCATAAGACACACATATCTTGCACTCATATGACAATTCAATATAAAAGTCTTATTAAACTACTGCAAGTTTACAGGATCTCTGCTACTTTCAGAAGACTTTGTATCCCGTGTAGCACTTCACCACATTCAGTACTTTTCTTGAATCAGAGACAGAAGAAGTTAATGTTATGCATGCACTCTTAGCTTGATAAGATCAAGTTAATTATTAATTAAAATAAAACAACAATCAACACATCCACTATCGGCAAAGCCTAAACCCACGACAAGAAAATATTACAAAGAATGGATCACTTTTGCCACCAATTTGACACCAACTATTGGACTGCCACTATCTCATGATGAAAATGACCAACTACACATCTATTTCGTAAGATGCCATAATTTGAATACAGTGTACCAAATCTCTCCAAATTAGGTCTGCAAAATAAGATAAAATCCAGCAGCATCGAAGCTCAGAGTGGCATTCTATTGCAAGCATACTCTAATATCTTACTCGTGTTCCAATCAAATGAATCTATCGAGTCAGTCAAAACAGCAACTAACCAAATGACGCAATCTCAGATTGATTCTTGCAGTTTGGCGAAAAGCCCTTCAAATCCGACACCAATAGCGTTCAAACTGTCGACAGTGATCTGCAGCGGAACGGTGGGGGAGTAGTGAATCGGAATGCGTGAAGCAGTCAACGTTGGCAGCTGAAATCGAATCGCGGAAAAGGCGAGCCGGATATTGAATAAGTCAAGTCAAGATGTTTAGTGTTTACACAACTCGAGCGATGATTCGGAGGACCGAAATCTGGGCTCGGAAGTTGGATTTGCAACGGGAACAAGCGCTCGCCGACGTCAGCGAAAAGCCCATATACCAACCAGACAAGCACCGCACAAGAACAACTAATTATCTGAATCAATATTATACATACTAATATTCAATCAATTAAACCTCAATTGGATTATGAAATTTTAAATATTAAGCAAGTTTGTGCACTTTACTCCATTCACATATTGCACTAGTACGAAAAAATATTTAGTAGATACAAAATTTTGTGGAATGTAGCGATTGATTTTTTAATTTAGTAAATTAAATATATTGATTTGCTTCTGGATTTTGTTAAGATTTGATACAATTTTTTCCAAATTTCGTGAAGTTGTATGATTTTGGCAGACGCCAAATTGGGAGGGAAACTAAGAAATTGGAGAATTTTTTTCATGCCTTTTTTGCATTTATTATTTGAATTAAACGGCTTGTTAGGTGTTAATTTAATATCAATTCTAATTATTTGATTGAATGACTATGATTATGTCTCACCGTCTTAAATGAAATGTTTCAACCGATTCACATGCGTATATGTATCTATGGACAGCTTCGAATAAGAACTTATTTAAAAAACTAAAAACCAATGAAGACCATTAACTTGGTGGACGAGGTTTTATTAAGGAACGTTTGTAATTAGTTCCTGCTGCAAAGTCAAGATGTTCCGACTAGTTTGTCAGTTTTTTTTTTTGTTTGTGATTTCACATTTGTAATTGTCTCATATTAAGTTATAAGAATTAATATATTTTCTTACTTTGAATGAATGAGAGGGATTGGGCGTCCTTCTTAATTTCTGATCTTAGAGAACCGTCACATTACTCGGTTCATCTTCTCATTGCTTTTCTAAATGACTCTGGCTATCTTTCTTTAGTTCATTTCATCGACTACAACCGTTGACACTTTATTATCTCCATCAATGGATTCAACTATTAGATAATCATTACTTACTAATTAGGGTTAGGGCTAATTTAGTCTTTTGCTGTTATATGTTTTCCTATAAATACCTATGTTATGCCTTATGTATGATTATCGTTTGCATCAATAAAACTCTAGCCCTTTTGTTCTTGTTTGCTTTCTACATGGTATCAGAGCCACTATCGATTAGTGGGCGCTTGGATTAGTTAGCACGGTGGTCGAGCTTCTTTGCATATTCGTTATGGCTACCGGGAATGATGATTCGCTACAAGCTGTCAGCGTTCAGTTGAATGAACAAAATTATTCGTATTGGAGTTCTGTTATGAAGAATTTTTTAATTGGCAAAAAAAATATGGGGCTTCATTACTGGAGGACAGAGAAAGCCGACAAATCCAGATCAGGATCATTATGTTGAGCAATTGTCGGCTTGGCAGGTTAACAATTCGAAGATTATTACTTGGATTAACAATTCTGTTCAGCAGTCCATTGGTGTTCACTTTGCGAAGTTTGACACGGCTAATTTGGGATTACTTGGAGAGATTGTATACACAATCAAATTTTGCAAAGCAGTATCAATTAGAGAATGATATTCGAGCTCTGCAACAAGGCTCTATGACAATTCAGGAATTTTATTCGGCCATGAATAACCTTTGGGATCAACTTGCAATGACCGAATCTGCAGAATTGCGAGGTTTTGCTCCTTACATTGCTCGAAGGGAGGAGCGGCGACTTGTCCAATTTTTAATGGCTCTCCGTGATGAATTTGAGGGTATACGTGGTGGTATTTTGCATCGGAATCCTCTTACGAGTGTTGATTCGGTAGTGAATGAGCTCCAAGCAGAAGAGATGCGCTTGAAAACTCGTGTTAAGAAATTTCTTCCTGATAATTCTGTTTTTGCGGTTCGGAAGCCTGATGATAAGAAGAATGGGCCTAGAGTTGCTAAAGACGAATGTAGCTACTGCAAGAAGAAGGGTCATTGGAAGGCTCAGTGTCCATTATTATTATCGAAATCCTAGCAAGGTAGTCAGCCTAGACAATCTGTCTCTCCTTCCACTGCAGCTTTTGCCTCACAGAGTGATGCTGGAACTTCTCCCAGTCCTGACTTGGCCAATTTAATAGAGCAGTTTCAGAAATTCATTGCTTCACAGTCTCATGTCATGGTTGCCTCTCCTCAGTCAGGTTTGCACTCTAGCGATAAATCAGGTATATCTTATCCTTCCTGGATACTAGATTCTGGTGCTTCGCGTCATATGTCACATGATTCAAATTCTTTTGTGTCCATTACATCTGCTCCTTCAGAATCAATTTTGACTGCTGATGGCACTCCTATGCCAGTCATAGGAGTCGGCTCTATTTGTACTCCCTCCATGTCCTTTCCTGATGTCTATCATGTTCCTAGTCTTACGCTAAATCTTGCATCTGTTGGTCAGTTATGTGACTCTGGCTTACTTGTTTCTTTCTCTCGTTCGTCTTGTTGTGTGCAGGATCCTCTTTCCAAGAAGCTGATTGGGACAGACCATAGGCAGGGGGGACTTTATGTGTTAGATCAGCTGAAAGTACCTGAGGTTGCAGCATCTGGTGTCGATTTGTCTTCTTTTCGTCTTAGTCCTTCTTCGTCTAGTTTTTACTTATGGCATTCACGCTTAGGACATGTTTCTGGATCTCGTTTGAAGTATTTGGGTTCAACGGCAGCGTTGGGTAAATTAGATATTCAAAATATTTCTGATTGTTGTGGATGCAAGTTAGCTAAATTTTTTGCCTTGCCTTTTAATAAAAGTGCGTCTGTTTCACTTTCTCCATTTGATTTGATACACTCTGACGTTTAGGGTCCTTCTCCTGTTCCCACCAAAGGTGGATCTCGATATTATGTGTCCTTCATTGATGACTGCACTCGTTTTTGCTGGATATATCTCATGAAACAACGTTCTGACTTTTTTCAAATCTATCAAAAGTTTCGTGCTCTAATCAAAACTCAGCATAATGCAGTCATTAAGTGTTTTCGTTGTGATTTAGGAGGAGAATACACATCTAGTCGATTTCTTGATATTCTTGCTTCTGATGGCACTATTCGTCAAACCTCGTGCACTGACACTCCCGAACAGAATGGGATAGCCGAGAGAAAACACAGACACATTGTTGAAACAACACTTTCTCTTCTCTTCTCTTGTCTGCTTTTGTTCCAAGTTCCTTCTAGGGCGAAGCTGTTCTTACCGCTGTCCATTCTATAAACAGAATTCCTTCGTCTGTCACTTCTGGTGTGTCTCCTTTTGAGAAACTTTATGGTCATACTCCTGATTATTCTTCCTTGAGAGTATTTGGTTGTACCTGCTTTGTTCTTCGCCCTCACGTTGAACGTAGCAAACTCACAGCTCGTTCTGCACTATGTGTCTTTGTTGGTTATGGTGATGGTCAGAAAGGTTATCGTGTTATGATCCGGTTAGACATAAACTTTATGTCTCTCGTCATGTTGTCTTTCTTGAACACATTCTGTACTTCTCTATTCCGCCTGAAACTCCTAGTACACAGATTTCTGATGTTATTCGTATTGACCCATTTGACTCTGTCAATGTTGACACTTCTGACATTATAGATGCTCAGCCTCATGATACTGATGCTCTTAATGTTCCACCTGTTCCTACAGCCACTCCGGATGACGCTTCTGTGATTGAGGATCCTCTTCCTCCTTCTCCTCGATATCCTTCGCGTAACCGTAAGTCCACTCAGTTACCTGATTATGTATACTCTACGTATTCTGCTTCGTTTGCTTCTTTTTTGACCTTTGTTCACCAGATATCTGAGCCCTCTTCCTATAAGGAGGCGGTTCATGACCCTTGTTGGCAGCAGGCAATGAATGAAGAACTCTCTGCATTGGCCAAAACAGATACTTGGGATATTGTTCCTCTTCCGGCTGGTAAGCGTACTATTAATTCTCGTTGGGTCTATAAGATCAAAACCAAATCTGATGAGAGCATTGAGCGGTACAAGGCTCGTCTAGTTGCTAAAGGCTTTGCCTAGCAGTATGGTATGGATTATGAGGAAACTTTTGCACCTGTATCCAAACATGTTACGATTCGCACTCTTATTGCAGTTGCATCGGTGAAACAGTGGTCTATTTCTAAGTTGGATGTTAAGAATGCCTTTTTGAATGGTGATTTGAAGGAGGAAGTTTATATGACTCCTCCCCCTGGTGTTCCTCATAGCTCTGGAGAAGTTTGCAGATTGAAGAAAGCTTTGTATGGACTGAAACAAGCTCCATGTGCCTGGTTTGAAAAGTTTTCGATTGTGATTTCGGCTCTTGGATTTCATTCTAGTGACCATGATTCAGCCCTCTTTATCAGGTCTACTCCATCTATTCGTACATTACTTTCGTTATATGTGGATGATATGATTATTACAGGTGATGACAATGATGGACTTGCGGAGCTGAAACAGCATTTAGCTCGTGAGTTTGAGATGAAAGATTTGGGACCTTTGCGTTATTTTTTGGGTATTGAAGTAGATTACTCTCCACGAGGTTATTTTCTCTCGCAGTCTAAATATATTGGTGATATTCTCGATCAGGCTCGCCTTTCTGATACTCGCACTGCTGATACTCCAAACGAGACTAATGCTCGATATAAGTCCACTGATGGAGTTCCTTTGTCGGATGCTTCTTTGTACCGTACTCTGGTTGGGAGCTTAGTATATCTTACTATTACCAGACCAGATATTTCTTATGCAGTTCACATTGTTAGTCAGTTCGTTTCGGCCCCTACCATTGTACATTGGGCAGCTGTGCTTCGTATTCTTCGTTATCTTCGTAAGACACAGTTTCAGAGTTTGTTATTTTCTTCAACCTCTTCCTTGGAGTTGCGAGCTTACTCTGATGCTGATTGGGCTAGTGATCCTTCTGATCGGAAGTCTGTGACTGGATATTGTCTCTTCCTTGGTGATTCTCTTATTTCGTGGAAAAGCAAAAAGCAAATAGTTGTGTCTCGATCTTCTACAGAGGCGGAATATCGTGCCATGGCATCTACTACTGCAGAAATTGTATGGTTGCATTGGTTACTTGCTGATATGGGTATTGCTCTATCTGATCCTACTCCGATGTATTGCGACAACGCTAGTGCGATTCAGATTACTCAAAATTCAGTTTACCATGAGCGCACAAAGCACATTGAGATTGATTGTTACCTCACTCGCCTCCATTATCAGAATGGAACTATTACATTGTTGTTTGTCACTTCCGCTATGCAGATTGCTGATTTGTTTAGCAAGCCGCACTCCGCTTCACGTTTTCGTTTCTTAGTCGGCAAACTCTCGATGCACTGTTAATGCATCTTGAGTTTGAGGGGAGATATTAGATAATCATTGTTTAGTAATTAGGATTAGGGCTAGTTTAATCTTTTGCTATTATATGTTTTCCTATAAATACCTATATTATGCCTTATGTATGATTTTCGTTTGCATCTTCATTCACCAGAAACAATGCATATGACTTGCATACCAAACCTTTTATAATGAATGTTCATAAATTTGGTGAACGTAAGGCTTTAAATCTAATGAATTGAGTCGGTGATTAAGCGCGTGAGTCGTACTCTACATATTAAATTGATGATGATATAAGTAGTTTGATGAACATCATTTGTATTCATACGATGATATGTGTTTTTCAATATGAAAAAATAGCTCTATATACATGTAGCAGCTGGGGTGTTCATGTAATTCTTTATTTCGTTTTTCTACGAGCATAATTACAGATTGATAAATTAAATTTTGACTGGGATGCTCGCATTGCTATTAATGTTCATTGTTTTAGCTGAATTTTCTTTTTTTTTTAAACAAAACCAAATCAGTGAATTAAATGAGCTAACCGAATGAACTTTTATGAAAATCCCACATATCAAGTATTGTTTAATACATAATCTGTTTGAATTTAATATCATTGGTTTGCAGTTAGGGGTATGGTCTTTTGATCAAAATTATTTATATAAGTATTTAGCTTAATTCTACTTAACTTAAATAGACAATTAATATTTTCATATTGAAACAATAATGAATGTCTAGAATAAAAGACAAGAAGCATAATGTTAAGGGTTAAAGAAGTTGAGTTCTAGGACATAAAAGATTCGCAATTCATAATGATGAAGTTGGATACAACCCTAAACAAATATCACAACGTTGAGAAACTTAGAGCTTTTCAATTCAAAATAGTAGATTCAAATCAATGTGTTGTTATACAATTCTGTTACAAGAACTCTTTTCTAAAACAATTTAGGAAACTTTGACTGTCCACTATTTGTCTTCAGTTTGCATCAGCTACTTGCTTAGAGCATGTCGTTATGCAATTTTGTTGCAAGAACACTGTCCTAAAACAATTTAGGAAACTTTGACCTTCCGCTGACTGTCTTCAGTTTACATCAGCTACTTGCTTCACCACTTGCTTAGCAACTCCTAGATCAAGTTGCACCGGTTTGTCAAGGATGCCACAATCCTTAAGGCATATGCACCGCCAACAGCTGCTAACAAACAATAGCCCCCTTGGCATTTTTGACAAAACCGAAGGACTCTTCTGATCTCAAGCTATCCCAAACTTGTCTTCAAGCTCCTCTGGCAGCTTTCTCAGCTTCTTCAGGATCCATCTCTCCATCTCTAGTAGTGTCTTTAGCATTCCTCTTGTGGCAATGGCTTTCCTCTTTGTCAGCTTCCTCATCTACTCATACTTACTCCGTCAAGAGTTCACTGGTTTCTCAGTTAGTGTTCAAACTTGAGACAATCATTAAGGAGAATGGAAAGAGAAAGCTATAGCAGGCACAACAAAATTCACATCTCTAAACATCTACAAGAGTTTCTGGCCTAACATCTGGATAATTCACACATCAAGCAAAAAATAAACACACAATACAATGTTTTTACTCCCCCTTTTGGTCAACAAATGGTAGGGATCCCCAAGACAAACTCTGCAAATAGGCCTAAGCCTCTTCTCCATGCACATTAGGCAAGATATAGTCGATGGGTTACTCCACATCTCGCAACAGGCTGACAATCTGGGCGCAGCGGGTGAAATTCTTCTTGGCTTCAGCCGTTAGGTGAGCGAGCTAAGCCTTCAAGTACCCGACAATCCTTGTGTGCAGCGCTCCTTGAATTGAAGGTGAGCTTGTCTCAGCAGTTGCTGCAGCTCTTACCATAACTGGGTCTTCATCCGTCACATCCACAATGTGCTTCCCCTTAAACAACTTGTGTTCCACCAAAAATAATTGGTGTTCTTCAGATAACTCATCTGTCAACTCCTTGAGCTCAGGGTGCTGTCTAGTGACCAGCTTGTATATGAACGAAGGGAAGACTATTCCTTGATTGGATTTTGCTGATCTGGCGTGTGCTGCGATTTGAGGGAAGATAACCTTTCCTAGGTTAACCTTGACCCTCTGGCCTATAGCAAATAACAGCAGTCCCATCGCCATGCCTACCTTGCCTCTATGAGAGTTAGGGATCCAGTTCTTCACCGCAAAATATTACAAGAGGGAGTACTGCGTGGTCACGTCAGCTGCGACCAAATTGTGAGTGACCCAGGCTGTGCACAACCCAATAGTCAGGGTTGCAGCCACCATATCAGGATTTACCTCATCAGGTAATCTAACATCCCCTTCTATCCCTAAATACTCATTAATGACATCCGGTGAGATCACCACATTTCTTCTCCTCACAAAAGACTCACCAATATTTGAGTTTTCTTTAAATCCAAATCTTTTGGGCAGGTTTGTAATTACCTTCCTAACCAACTGAGTACTATACCTTTTTGAGAGAGTAAGAGAGTTGAGCAAGTTTACCTCTTCAAGCAGTTAAAAGATCTCTGGCACCTTAAATTTATTGACCTCCAACACCCTTTCATGTATAACGATATGCCTCGATACATGCTTCCAAGATTTTGACACCTCCATGTGTATGAATTATATGCGGTGCAGAATGACCCCGAGCACATTAGTTGGGTTCCTCTTGACTCACTTGGTCTGTGCCTTTGACGATTCAGCTTTTCCCTTCTGTATCTTTGCAGGCGTAGGTACTGGGGCCACTTTGTAGTCATCATCTCCAGACTCTTCTTCAGCCTCCTTGCTAAATTCAATAGTTGCTTTAGCTCCCACTGAAGCAACACCAGGGGCAGCATTCAGATGCGCTGGCTGGTCAGCCCTAGAAGTGTCTACAACAATTGGCTTCTCTCTTATCTGGTCAGCTATGGCTGCATCTTCCCCAGCTTCATCAACTGCCTCTCTGCTTCTTCTCTCAACTCTTCTTTTGCTCCCTCTGAGAACTTTTCTACGACATCCACCGAATGCCCTACCTCTTATGTTAACATGGTTGCTTTAGCAAACTCCTCTTCTTCATCAACCTCCTAGTGATCCTTAGCACCATCATCAACTTCAGTTGCAATGTCCTCCAGGTGCTCACGACGAGTCATCTTCCTCTTCCTTACGACATCGGGCTTCTTCATAACAAACCTCTTGATTTTCATCTTACAACCCATCGATCCTTCTTCCACTGGCTCCATTAGATGACTAGCAACTGGTCCCCTCTCTGCCATGTCGCTGATAGTCTCAGGATCATGGGGACAACAGGTTGAGCCGCATCAAGAGAGGGATTCACCGGAGGGGAAAACTTGGGATCTCTATCCTTCCTCTTTCCGACGGCCTTGTCATAGGGTTTGTTGGTGTCAGTATGAGCAACTTTCTTTCCTCTTGTGTTCACCATTGTCGATTGACATTTGCTTGAACGGAAGAGGATTAAGGCTTCTTAAGAGCTTTCAATGATGAAGAATAGATGTGGTTGTTGCACGAACTCTAACCAGGTCTGGTTGTTGCTGCTCGTCTTTTTTGTTTTAACCATGCGTGTCACTCTTCAGCATCTCAAATATCAGCAATTAATGACTTATTCAGAAACTCATCATTACTCCACATCAGTGCTTTTCCATAGTTCTTTGTTGCATATACTTACACGGGTTACTATAGCAACCTCATTGAGAATCACACAGAGACCCAAGGCTGATCTTAGTGCTTCAAAGCTTGTTCCATCCAAAGGTTTCGTGAAGATGTCAGCTAACTGCCTCTCAGTTGCTACATGCTTCAGTACTATGATTTTCTTTTCCACTAGGCCTCGAATGAAATGATGCCTTATGCCAATATGCTTGGTCCTTTGAATGTTGAACTAAATTTTTGGAGATATTGATGGCACTCATGTTATCATAGTAGAGTGCCATATCATCCTATTGTACTCCATACTCAACCAACATTTGCTTTATCTAGATCATCTGAGCATAGCAGCTCCCAGCAACAATGTATCATGCTTCTGCTGTTGACAATGAGATGTTGTTCTGCTTATTACTGAACTAAGAAACCAGGTTATTGCCAAGGAAGAAGGATCCTCCAGATGTGCTTCCTGCCCAGTCAGCATCATAGTATCCTACTAGGCTCGCACTCGTGTCCGTAGTGTACCACATCCCATATTCGATAGTCCCACTTACATACCTTCAAGTTGAAGGTAACTTTTCTTAGGACATGTCTGATATCTAACACACTCCATCTGAGTATGATATGTCAGGCCGATTAGCAGACATATACAACAAACTCCTTATCATGCTCCTATAGATAGTTTATCAACAACTCTACCAGCTTCACCCTAAATCACATTTATGTAGGTTGCTGTAGGCGTCCTTTTGTGGCCTGATTTATTCATTTTGAACTTTTTCACAAGGTTCCTCACATATTTGCTTTGAGAAATAAAGATATCATCTTTCTTCTGAGTGACTTGCAGTCCAAGGAAGTAAGACATCTCACCGACCATGCTCTTATCTTGAATTCCTTTAGCATCTGTGCAACAAATTGCTTTATCACCTCTGTGAGCTAGAGCGAAAGACTATGTCATCCACATAGATCTTAGCTATAACAAAGTCTGACTGAGTTCTTTTAACAAAGAGGGTCTTGTCCACTTCCTATCGATCATAGCCATGCTCCGTGAGGAAAACTATCAAACGCTCGTACCAAGCTCTAGGTGCCTATACAGAGCCTTCTTCAGCTTGTACAAGTGATCAACATGGTGAGGATTCTCAAATCCCTTGGGCTGTGCCACACATATTTCTTCAAATAGTATTCCATTTAGGAAGGCACTCTTGACATCCATCTGATATAACTTGAACTTTAGATGGCATGCCAATGCCAGAAGTAGTTTGATAGCCTCCAGTCTAGTTATTGGAGCAAAAGTCTAATCAAAGTCGACACATTCAATCTGAGTATAACCTTGAGCAACAAGTCGAGCTTTGTTCCTGGTGATATTTCCCTTTTCATCAAACTTGTTCTTGAAGAACCATTTGGTTCCAATGATGTTGACTCCATCTGGTCGAGGTATCAGATCACAGACAGCATTTTTCTCAAACTCACCAAGCTCCTCTTGCATAACAGCTATCTAGTACTCATCCTCTAGAGCCTCTTTGATATTATTAGGCTCAAATGCTTGATAGAAGCAAGAGTTTCTTATCATATCTCGAAGGTTATCATGAGTGATACCTCAAGTCGTCGACCTTTTGTGGGATCTCCTATGACATTCGTGAGTTGATGATTCCTTTGAACTCTTCTTGAGGGTAGTCGCGCAGAGATAGGTGTAGTAGGGGGTTCTTTAGCTACACTTTCAGCATCCTGATCAGGTTTCAACGTCTCTTACCGACTAATTGATGGATCGTATTTATACGACCATCGAATCAACTAACTAAATGCATTTGTAAATCGTTTTATGTCCAAGATTAATCGCATTGCGTGGTTTTGTATTTCAGGTGTACTGAAGATGCTTAGGAGAAAATGCGGAAAAAAAGGATTCTTTAGATATAATAGGGGCAGTCTGGACCTATAACGATTCAAGCACTCGCTGCGCAATCGAGACTTGTTCGATGAAAACGAGATACATGACATTGCGAAGCTAACTTGAGAAGCTACAACTCAACTGTGTATGTCGAGCACTAATTCGCATCCAAAAGGTATCAAAATCAAGCACACAACATATTGAGCCGAAGCTACAAGAAGAATTGGGCTCTGACCAATCCCGCGAGCAAGGCCTATTTTACAACCACGATCGCCTTAGTTGGTCACGGGAATCCTCAAGGCAGCGTTCGCGTGATGACGTCACAACCGAATATTCACCTTTCCAATTCTAAAGATATGAAACTTCCTTATTTGATCCCCACTGAGCAGTATAAATACATGTGATCAGTCAAAAGAGAGAGAGAAAAAAACATATACACATATAATCCAATCGCGAGTGTTGAGGATATGGCATCCATGACAAAACTGCTCAAGAGACTGCTGAAGCACTCCCTGAAGATTGGTGGCTAGAGCACAATCAGAAGACTAACAAAAAAACAACAACAAAGAACCAGAGTCTGCTTCAGCAATTCCTGAAGATTTGAAGCTGAGACACTTTCTGAAGAATGGGCGAGATACAACTATGAAGAGACAGAGTCTGCTTTAGCACTCCGTGATGATTAAAAGCTAAAGCAGAATGCCCGATCAACCTGGCGTTGCACGATGAGGCTCCGGCATGATCCGGCTGGCACGGTGAGGCTCAGAGAGGTATGCAGACAATTGACAGATTCTGCTATAGCAACCCGTGTTGATTTGAAGCTAGAGCAGAATGACCGATCATCTTGAAGCTGCACAGAGAGAGTCAACGAGGTACTGCAGATGTCACGAGAGCTCAGGGAGCTTTTTAAATGTCCTCAAGTGATCAACAAACGTCATCACACTGTTGGAAGAATTCAAGAAAGATAAGGTTTCTAAATTCCGATTTAGGAAACCAAATCTCAACAAACTACTAAAATCTTGGGATAGATCTTGGATTGTCAAAAGAAGTTTAGAAAGTATTTTAAATCCTAGTGGAACAAGGATTTCTATAATCCTTCAGGTGCTGCCAGTGTGAAGAGCTAGTGGAACACACACACACACACACAGATCAAGAGGGAGCATTGTTGGATTCGTGTGAACTCGCAGAAGCAGATTCAAAGCAACTGGGAGAGCTCGGAGAATCTGAGGTAGAATCTGAAGTTACAGCAATTCTGCTACAGAGATTGCAATAGCATTCCGTCTACTGCACATAGTCAAGTTTGTAGCTATTTGTTACTAGAAGTGTGTAGGTAGTATGAAGCGGGTCTGCAGGATCACACTACGAGCTAATCTATGTGATCAGATTGAGCTGAGGTGGAGCTATGTTAGAAGTAGTGGTTAAACTAGAGCGTGGCTTATTTTTGGAATCCATTATACTCTAACAGATATAGTGAAACCTTGAGGACCAGGAGTGTCCTCACCAGACATAGGCAAGTTGCCGAACTGGGTAACCAAAGCCTTGTGTCTTTCACGTTTGGCTAGAAGAATAAATTCTGTAGAAAGATACAGCGAGTGCTACAGCAGAAGCTGTAACTCGCAATCAGCAACGCAGTCAAATTTCAACTGGTATCAGAGCCGATCAATCAACACACAGAGTGAGATACAGGCAAGCGTTACTATCATCTATGGCCAACATGAAGGAAGAACAAAGCACAGTAAGATGCTCCAGAGGTTGCTACAGAAGAAATTGATGATCAGACTGAAGGAAGAGCAAAATCTGAACAGGTTGCTGAAGCAACCAGATTATCCAAAAAGGTAGAGCACCTGTGGCAGAATGATGATGTAATTGAGGTGTTACTAAAGAATCCTCGGAGAAACCAAAAGAAGAGTTTGGAGAAGAAGCAGCAAAGCCCGAGGATGAAAGCTTATGTGAGAGAATACATGGAAGCTATGGAAAAAGACTGAGCAGCAGAAGATCATCAAGAAAATGATGCTGATAGAGATTTTACAGATGCCATAGTGAAGCATAGAGGAAGGATATGCCAGCCAAACAGCAAAAACAGGGTCGGAAGAAAAAAGTCAAGAAGGAAGAGTCAGAGGATGCTACAAAAATCTCTATAGCACTAGGGCATAACTCCATTGAACAAGTATTGGAGGCCTCAAAGACAGTCCCAGAGAAGAGAACGTGACATTTGGAAATGGGCTGAAAGAAAAAGTTCTCGGCAGAGGAACACTACAAGTGCACAGTATGCCTAAGCTAAAGAATGTGATGCTCGTGGATGGACTAAAGGCAACCTTCAGCCGCATAAGCCAGTTGTATGACGGTATGCACTTCGTGATATTTTCTCAAAAGATTTGTCAAGTATTTGATGCAGATGGGAGATGCATAATGAAGGGGACAAAGTCTGCCAATGATTGTTATCTACTAGAGGATGCTGCAGCAACCTCTGTATCCACATGTCTGATGACCAAGACTGAGGAGATGAGCTTATGGCATAAGCGGATGGGATCAATGGATGTGGCAAGTTGTGGAAAGATAAGGCACACTGTAGTTGATAACTACACTCGCCATCCCTAGATCGATGCTTTGAAAAATAAATCAATAGTAGCGAATAAGTTCAACATGAAGATCAGACGCCATCTCAGTTGTGTTTCTGTGGAGAGGGGAATCATTATGAAGAGACAAGTTGCTACATAGAAGAAGCTGGCTGACATATTCAAAAAACCATTGGATGGAACTCGGTTCGAGGAGCTTACTTCCGCTCTAGGGTTATGTGAGGTTCTAGAATAGGTTATTGCAACCTATGGCAGCAAAAGACAATGTGCAAGGACCCTTGTCATTTGTGACAAAAAGGGGGAGAAGAAGTTTTTGTTGATACAATTTGGCATGTTTTGTCAGTCGAACTTCGAGAGAGAAGAGGAGCCCCAGCTGTAGTTTTGTAAAAAATGCCATGGGGAGATTGTTGAGGTATGACATCCTTGACAAAACAGGCGCAAGAAGATGCTACAACATCGCGTGGAATCAGAGGCTGAAGCGTGTTCTGCAGACTGATAAAACAAGCAAGAGAAGATGCTATATCTTCCAGTGGCAGCAGAAGCTGAAGCAAGCTATCTGCAGACAACTACCAGAAGATGCTATAGCATACCATGAAGACTCAAAGCTATAGTAGAGTAGCCGATCAACATGAAGCCGCAGAGAGATTGTATGAAGTCTCCATCAAGCGTTCGAAAGAGATTGTATGAAGAAACTGACAAAGCTACCATAGAAGGAGTATGAAGATAAGCTTGGGATATCTTGAGATCAAAAGAGTCCTTGAGAGCCTGAAGACAAGCTTGGGATAGCTTGAGATCAGAAGAGTCCATGGATTTTGTCAAAAATGCCAAGGGGGAGATTGTTAAGGTAATGACATCCTTGACAAAATAGCACAACAAGATGCTGCAATACTCTATGAAGTTTGCACATGGAGCATTTTCTGAAGAGTGACAAAACAGCAACAAGGCACAAGAATCTACTATAGCACTCTGTGGACCACAATAGTTGAGGCAAACTTGGCAACAGACAATTGACAGATTCTGCTAAAGCAACCCGTGTTGATTTGAAACTAGAGCAGAATGACCGATCCTCTTGAAGCTGCACAAAGAGAGTCGACGAGGTGTTGCAGATGTCGCGAGAGCTCAAGGAGCTTTTTAAACGTCCTCAAGTGATCAGCAAACGTCATCATGCGGTTGGAAGAATTCAAGAAAGATCTGGTTTCTAAATTCCGATTTAGGAAACCAAATCTCAAGAAACTTCTAAAATCTTGGGATAGATCTTGGATTGCCAAAAGGAAATTAGAAAGTATTTTAAATCCTAGTGGAACAAGGATTTCTATAATCTTTCAGGTGCTGCCTGTATATAAGGCAGCGCCTCCAAGGACACACACACACACACACGGAGCAGAGCGAAGAAACCATATTATGAAGGGCTACTGTGCTGTCACTGGAAAAGGCAGAGAGAGATCACCATTAGATGAGTATGATCGACGTTTGATTACTGAGTGCTACTGGAGTGGAGTCTCGTTGATGATCAAGTCTATATAGCCTTTGAAAAGTAGTCATGGGAGCACTGGCCGCGGACAATCAAAGAGCATAACAAAGTCCCCGATAGCAGAGAGGAAGTCACTAATCAAAGGGGAGCATCGCTGGAGTCGTGTGAACTCGCGAAAGTCAGATTCAAAGCAGCTGGGAGAGCTCGGAGAATCTGAGGTAGAATCTGAAGTTACAACAATTCTGCTAGAGAGATTGTTATAGCATTCCGTCTACTGCACATTGTAATAGAATAGGCTAAGTCCGTGAGTCAGGTCTGTAGCTATTTGTTACTGGAAGTGTGTAGATCGTACTAAGCGGGTCTGTGGGATTAGACTGCGAGCCAATCTGTGTGATCAGATTGAGCTGAGGTGGAGTTAGGTTAGAAGTAGTGGTTAAAATAGAGTGTGGCTTAATTTTGGAATTCATTGTACTCTAACAGATATAGTGAAACCTTAAGGACCAGGAGTGTCCTCCCCAGACGTAGGCAAGTTTCGTAACTGGGTAACCAAAGTCTTGTGTCTTTCAGGTTTGGCCAGAAGAACAAATTTCGCAGAAGATACAGCGAGTGCTACTAGAGAAGCTGTAACTCCAGAAGATGTTACTCGCAATCAGCAGCGCAGTCAAATTTCAATCTAGCTAGCATGTTTAGCTAAGCTATTCATTTGATTTGGATCATGAACTTGTGAAGAAATGTTTTGAGACTGGTTCATATTGGTTTGATGCAGTCTTTTACTTGCTCTCTATTTCACGTTACAAAATTGAATGGCTAGGTAAGTGAGTTTTTGCCAACAACATCTTTCTCTTGTGATTCATTATCGTTAGTTAACACTTGTTTGATACTTTACCGTAATAACAATTAATAATACCTAGGTCTTAACACTACTTTTGCCAGAGTGTGCAAACCTAGGAGAGCTAGTAAGCATATCACTTTTGCCGGGATATGTGCATGAATATTACCCTTGCCGGAATAGGATGCATGAATACATGATTGATTATTAGTGTCAATGATAAAAATAATTCACAAGTGATTGGTCTGAATCAATCGTTGTCATCTATACGAAAACCCTCGTTCTTTTACTCGCAACGTTATTTCTAGTGACTACGACTCTTTTCCTGTGACAACCCTCATTATTTTAACCATTTCCAAAGTACTTCCCTTTTTCAGTTCCCTGTGGATCGACCTGCTTGCCACTGTTCTACGTGTCAAGAAGGACTCAAAGTAACAAATTTGTCGTGTACAACGACGCGAGGTCACTAATCATGGGGTTCTTCTGTAGAAACCTCCGGAGCATCTTCTTAATCAACTATAATGTGTTCGTTTAGTTTAGACTGCTCAGGTTCTCCAATTACAGCATCTTCTTCATCGCCATGATCATGTGGATTTTCATCCACATCCTTTACCGTCAAATTGATAGACTCAATCACAGTTGTTATGTGATGGTTGTATACTCTGTAAGCACGACTATTTGTTGAGTAGCCAAGGAATATTCCAACATCACTTTTTGGATCAAATTTCTTCTGATACTCACGATTCCTTATGATGTAACATTGACTTCCAAACATATGAAAGTTTTTCACAGTCGGCTTCTTTTCTCTCTAGAGCTCGTAGCAAGTCTTGTCAGTACCTGTCCTGATGGACACTTAGTTGATAATATGAGCAGTCCTATTCTTCCTTAGTAAATTCCCTCCTCTTCTAAACCAATTTCTAGGGTCAGACTGTTGTCTAGTATTTGGGGGTTTCTGGTCAAGTTTCTTCATGATCTTTCTAAAATTTTTGGCCAAGTGCAAGTTCCTGCGACATCTCCTCAGGCAATCCTTGCCTAACATTTGTTTCAGCTTTCAGCTCAGCCCTTCATACGGGATGGTGGAGCTTCTAGCAACTTCATCTCAAATTGCTTGAGAGAGCCAATCAGTGCTTCCAATCTCATGTTCTTGACATCTTGAGCCTCCTCTATAACAGTAACCTTTATAGAAAACATTGGGGCCAGTGACCTGAGTACTTTGCAAACTAGCTTTTCTTCCTTTATAAGTTCTCCTACTACAATGCTTTATTCAATAGATTGCACAACCTTGCATTGAAGTCAGTCATGGTTTCCTTTTCACACATCTTCAAGTTCTAACTCTATTTGTGCCTTCATGAGCTATCTCCAGAATATTCCAGGCATGTTTAGCAACATCGCAGTTTCAGATGAGCTTGAAGTTGTTGGCATCTACTGTGGCAAACATAGTGTTGAGAGCCTTCAAAGTTTCCGGATGCTTCAGCTACTTCTTCAGTAGTCCATAACTCAGGTTTTTTTTGTGCTACTCCCGCATGGTCTTTCACCAGAGGATGCGTCCACTCTAAGATCACAGCTGTCTGAGCCTTCTCATCTACGGCCATCAAGAATGCTTTCATGCGTGCTTTCCAATAGCCATAACTTTCTCCTTCAAGCATCGGAGGCCTGCTTGTGATTTGTCCTTCCTTTATATTCATCTTAGCTAATAGCAACACGTCTGGATCCCACTTTGTGTATTGAGTAACCCGCTCTGATACCAATTGAAATCGATGTGTTGCTGGTATCTAGGATAATTAAGCTGTTATAGCAATTAATTGCGACGACTGCTGAATAATGTAGCTAAGACTAAAACATAAAAGCACACACGCACTTTGGTCACCCAATTCGGCCACAACCTACGTCAGTGAGGGACTCCTCTTCAGTCCCCAAGATTACACTATTACTGGTTAAAGTACACAGGTGCCAGTGCTGAGCATTTGCTAGAACAACCTCTTATTCTAACCTAGCTAGAATCTCTACTCAGTCTAATCACACAGACTAGCGTACTCTGTCAACTACTCAGCTTGGTGTATGATAGGATGCTACACCAACTTACTCACTCAAGCTGCTCTTCCATAGCATAGGTCTTAAACTCTCCAATCTCTTCCGTATGCTTAACCGGACCTTCGCAAGTTCACTCAACTCCGGTGATGCTCCCCCTTGATAGGCGACCTCTTGTCAGTGTACGGGAAAATTGTTCACCACCTAGACCGTCCATGTTTAGCTCAGCATGACGATTCTCCAAAGGGCATGTACTTGGACTTCAACGAGACTCCTCTCCAGTTGAACACAATGACCAAGCTTCGATCACAATCATTCAGTCATGATCTCTCTTAGGCTTCTTTCAGTGATCGCACTCTCGCTCTTTGCTCTATGCTTACTGCCTTTTCTTTTCTCTTTTTATTCGTCATTGTCAACTCATAAAGACGCTGGCCTTATATACCTGACAGTCTAAGGATTTATAAGTTGATTTTAGAAATGCTAGTCCAACTAGGATTTATTCGATTTAAGATACTTCCCACAACCTTTTTAGAAATCCGAATCTTCTCCAAGAACTTTGCATCTTATTATGAAATTATGTTATAACAACTCTTTTCTAAAACAATTTAGGAAACTTTGACCGTCCATTGACTATCTTCAGTTTGTATCAGCCACATGCTTCACCACTTGCTGTAGCAACTTCTAAATCAAGTTTCATCGATTTTGTCAAGGATGTCATAATCCTTATATTTTCATATTGAAAGAGTAATGAATGTCTCAAAATGAAGACAAGAAACATAATGTTAAGCTATATGACACAGTTTGGCACGTTCGGATAGCGCCCACCTCTGAAGGGCACTTCTCTTCAGTCCCCAAGATTCTACTATATTCGGTTAAAGTACAAAGGTACCACCAGTTCACAACCTATGCTAGAACAACCTATACTTCTAACCTAGCTAGAATCTTTGCTCAGTCTGGTCACACAGGCTAGTGAACACAATCTACTATTCAACACAATGTAGTAATAGAATGCTATAGCTCTGATAACACAGACTTAACCTACTCTACGATAAAGTGTTATGATAGGATGCTACAACAACTTACTGAAACAAGTTGTTGTTCCTTAGCATACCTCAGATTCTTCGGGCTCTCCCAACTACTCAATCTAACTTCCGTGAGTTCTCACAACTCTGGTGACGTTCCTGCTTGATCAGTGACCTCCTGTCAGCTATCGGGGACGTTGCTCTGCTCTTTGATCATCCTTCACCGGCTCACCCGTGACGATTCTTCAAGGACTTGTACTTGATCTTCAACGAGTCGCTGCTCTAGTTGAACTTCGATGATCAAGCTTCAATCAAACTCTGGCGGTCGTGATCTCTCTTCACTTCAGAAGTGACAACATTGTAGCCCTTTGCTCTTTTCTTATCACTCTCGCTTGCGGTTTCTATGTGTGTGTCCATCGTTCTTCTAACAAAGAGGCACTGCCACTTATACACTGGCAGCCCATGGAGGATTATAGAAATCCTAGTCCCACTAGGATTTAAAACACTTCCTAAATTAGCAATCCCGATCTATTCCATGATCTTAGGAAGTTTATTGAGATTTTGTCACTGCGAAAATTTCCTAAAACCATTAGGAAACATACTCAGATCCGCTTGCCATCTTTAGGTTGATTAACTTCAGGTTGCTCCAGCTTTTTGCTTGACAAGTTGCTATAGCAACTCGCCAGATCAACTTGCAATAGTTTTGTCACGGATACCACATACCTTAACAATCTCCCCCTTGGCATTTTTGACAAAATTCAAGGACTCTGATCAACGTCTTCAGGTTGCTCAGCTGACTATCTTCAGGTTGCTCCCACTACTTGCTGCCGCATCTCCTGGATCAAGTTGCATAGTATTTGTCAAGGATCCCACAATCCTTACCAATCTCCCTCTTAACATTTTTGACAAAACCCAAGAGGACTCTTCTGATCTCAAGTTATCCTAAGCTAAAGCCCCATAATTCTTCTGATTCTTCTTTGGTGGCGTCCTCAACTTCTTTAGAATCCATCTCTTGTGGTGAGTTCCGTATTCCGCTTGCGGCAATAACCATTACTCCCTCTTTTTGTCAACAAATGACAAGGGTCCTCAAACTAAATTCAATGAATAGGCCTACACCTCTTCTCCATCCACAGGAGCTGGGATCGCAACGACGGGGCACTCCACATCCCTCAAAAGGCTAACAATCTGGGCTCTCTAGTTAGCATTGCTCTTGGCTTCAGTGGTCAAGTGAGCAAGCTCAGTCTTCAAGTGCCTGAAAATTCTTCGGCGCAGTGCTGCATGAAGTGCTGATGAACATGTCTCAGTAGTTGCTGTAGCATCTTCGTTGACAGAGTCTGCTCCCTGCATTATGGATCTGCTTCCGCCATATCTAATCCCTTCTCTTGTTCCAGCCGTGTTTCTTAATCCATCCACGAGCATAACATTCTTCAGTTTTGCTAAACCTCGAATGCATAGAGTTCCCTTGCCAAGAACTTTTCCTTTCAGCCCATTCCTTAAAGCACGTGCTATTCTTTGCATGGTTGAATGTTAGTCAGGGAAGTCCGATCCCCGTCATGTGTCCTGAGCATCCACTATTGAAATGCCAGCTTCCTTTCTTTATTGAGTTTGTTGAGCTATATGACACGTATGCACATTATCTGCTTTTCTATATTGTTCTCCAGCACCTCACAGTAGGTGGTCTTCGTGGTCTTTATTACTTGGTAATGATAGGGCAGAACCGCTGTATATGACCACTTTGGTTGCAGAAGTAGCATATGTGTTTATCTCTTCCAGTAGTCATCTCATGACGTTGTTGGAGCGGTTGTTGTAGCATCTGCTGCCTGTTTCTTCAGGGTATTTTTCTCTAAACTTTTGTTTGAGGTATGATTGGCCTATCCGCCTTTTGCACTCCATAATCAGGTCGTTCTGGCTCCTTAGCTTTAACAAATGATGTTTTTCTAAAACCAAGCTCCCTTATGTAGACAAGACTGTGTTCCCTCCTCCATACCTTTGACATGCTAGAGTGGTATCGAGGTTGCTAGATCCACTGTTTAGATCATCACCATTCTTTTTTGTTGACTCAGCTCTTCCATCACAGCAGCATATCCTTCCTCATGCTGTTTGGCTTGATTTGTTAGGGAGGTGACGGTCTGACTTAGGCAATTCTTCTCAGTCTTCAGAGTATCCACCATTTCCTGCAAGTCTTCTTTTTCCTCTTCTAGCATAAACACCTTTGCATTCAGACTCTTGTTAACTTCAATCACTTCCAGCGACTTCTGGTGTATCAGAGCAAGGGTTTTAGCGGGGTATTCCTCCGTGAGCTCTTCATCACTCCTAGTCAATGAATCTGAAGAGTTGTGCACTGTGTCTTTGCTATCGCGGTTGTGATCTGCCACATGCGCTAGAGCCAAGTTGTTCTGTGTTCAGCTTCGTGCTCATTATCTTCTGAGTCTTCATCTCTACGCTTGGAAACGTAGGACTTATTCTTCTTCTTTTTTTGGCTGCTAGGGCATTCTGTTTGCCTATGGCCAAGACCTTCACATTCCCAGCAGCAAATTCCCTTCTGTTTGTCCTTCCGCTCTTCACTTCTTTGAACCGCATTCATATTTCTTCTAGGGAAGTTTCCTGCTCTTCTGGACTGGTACCGGATTGTTGGTCTGCATATGGGGGTCTTTGGTCGAGTTCCTTCATAATATTTCCAACATTTTTGGCCATTTGTGCAAGTTGTTGCGACATCTCCTCATGTGATCCTTGCTTGACCTTTATTTTAGGTTTTAACCCAATGTTCTTCCTACGGGATGGTGGAGCTTCCACTAGCAACTTCATCTCAAATTGTTTCAATGAACCGATCAACGCTTCTAATCTCATGTTCTTGATGTCTTGGGCCTCTTATATTGCGGTAAGTTTCATGGAAAACTTTGGAGGCAATTACCTAAGCACCTTGGGGACAAGTTTTTCTTCTTTCATAGGCTCTCCGAGTGCATGAGCTTCGTTTAACAAGTCGCATAGCCTTGCATTGAAGTCTATCATGGTTTTTTCTTCATACATCCCCAGGTTCTCAAACTTTGTGGTGATCATCTGGATCCTTGACGTCTTAACTTTGTTTGTGCCCTCATGGGCTATCTCTAGAATGTCTCATGCATGTTTAGCAACATTGCAGTTTGAGATCAGCCAGAAAATATTGGCATCTACTGTAACAAATATGGCATTGAGAGCCTTTGAGTTCCCTGATGCTATATCTTCTTCCTTAGCAGTCTATCTATCCTCAAGTTACTTATGTGCTACTCCCGCATTGTCTTTCACCAGAGGATGCGTCCACTCCTAGACCATGGCTCTCCAAGCCTTCTCATCTGCTGCCTTCAAAAATGCTTTCATGCGTGCATACATGCTTTTCAATAGCCATAATCTCCTTCTTCAAGCAATGGGGGTCTGATTGTTTTTTGCCCTTCCTCATATTCGTCTTAGCTGTCAGCAACATGTCCGGATCTCACTCTATGTGCCGGGTAACCCGCTTTGATACCAAATGAAATTTGACGCGTTGCTGGTGTTTGGATTAGACATGTTGCTATAGCAACCTTCTACGACAATTGCGATAATCTTGCTAAGACCAAACTTGAAAAACTCAAGTACTTTGGTTACCCATTTCGGCCAGTTGCCTACCCAGTAGCACTCAATGTATCTTTCTGCGGAAATTGTTTTTCTGACGAATAAGAAAGACACAAATAATTGTGCAACTTGCCTACGTCTAGGGAGGATCACACTCTGATCCTCAAGATTTCACTATCACGGTTTAAAGTACAAAAGAACTCTAACCTCTACTTCTAACCTAGCTGAAATCTCTGTTGCTCAGTCTAACCCCACATACTAGCTAACAGTCTGATCACACAGATTCTCTTCGTGCTACCTACACACTTCTAGTAAAGAATACGTACATACCTGACATTCAGACTTAGCCTACACTATTACAATGTGTAGTAGACGGAATGATTCAGCACACTCTGTATCGGAGTTGCTGTAAATTCTGTTGACAGCTTGTCTAGCACACTCTGCCACACCGTCATACTCTCTCTCTCTCTGAATTCTTCCAATTCAGATGTAACTCCCCCTTGATCAATGCCCACCTGACAATATCAAGGAGAGATGTTCAGCCCGCGATAGGTTTCTCCGAAGCTATTCTCCGAAGCTTCTGTTTTGATCCTTCAACGAGCCAAGCTCCAGTTGAATTCTGTTGATCAACAGAATTGTGATCTCTTTTGCGCACTCCACAACTCTGTCAGCCTTCTGCTATAAACTCTAGTTGTGTGTACTCTCTGCTTTGGTTTCTCTTCTCTCTACCCTCTAAGGAACTGCCTCTTCCTTCCTCTTATAGCTTCATGGATAACCAATGATGGAAACCTTGCTGCCTTAGGATTCATAGTGCAACACATCATTATCTGAATCTTCTCCTAGATTCTTGCAATGTTGAAGATTCTATTTCCTAAATCAGACTTTAGGATCCTTATTGAGTTTTTCCTCCGACCGTGTGATGACATATGCAGGCCACTTGATGACATTTGTAGCACACCCTGAACTTCCGCGACCCATGTAGCACCTCGCCTAAGTCTCTTCGTGCATCTTCAGGAAACTTGCCCATTTTGCTGTAACTTCAGATCAACACGTGTTGCTGTAGCAGAATCTATCTTTTATCTTTTGCCCAGTTTGCCTCAGCTTTTGTGATCCACAGAGTGCTGTAGCAGATCCTTGTGCTTGGTTGCTGTATTTGGCCCATTCATTAGATTGTGCTTCATCTTCAAATCTTCAGGGATTGCTTAAGCAGACTCTAGTGCAGTTTTGTCAAGGGATGCCATAACTCAACATCTCTAGTCCCCAAGATTTCACTATATCCGTCTAAAGTGCAAAGGTACCAGTTCACAACCTATGCTAGAACAACCTTTATTTCTAACCTAGCTAGAATCTTTGCTCAGTATGATCACATAAACTAGCGTACACCGTCAACTATTTAACACAATGTAGTAACAGAATGCTATAGCTCTGATCTCATAGACTTATCCTATTTTGCAACAAAGTGTTATGACAGGATGCTACAAGAACTTCCTGAAATACAAGTTGATGTTCCTTAGCATCTACCTAAGATTCTCCGGGCTCTCCCAGCCACCCAATTTGATTTCGCGAGTTCTCACAACTCCGGTGACGCCCCTTGATCAGCGACCTCCTGTCAGCTATCGAGGGCGTTGCTCTGCTATTTAATCGTCCTTGACCGGCTCACCCCTGACGATTCTTCATGGACTTGTACTTGATCTTCAACAAGTCTCTTCTCCAGTTAAACTTCTATGATCAAGCTTCGATTTGACTCTGACAGTCGTGATCTCTCTCCGCTTCAGTAGTGACAACACTCTAGCTCTTCGCTCTTTTCTTATCACTCTCATTTGTGATTTCCATGAGTGCGTGTGTCGTTCTTCTAAAGAGGAGGCGCTGCCATTTATTTACTGGCAGCCCATGGAGGACTATAGAAATCCTAGTCCCACTAGGATTTAGAACACTTCCTAAATCACTTTTAGCAATCCCGATCTATTCCAAGATCTTAGAAAGTTTGTTGAGATTTTGTTGTAACAACCTCCTTCCTAAAAGCCTTTTTAGGAATCATATCTTTTTCTTGATCTTTGAAGGTTGTTAGCCAATTTATTGCTACGGAAATTTCCCAAAACCATTTAGGAAACATACTCAGATCCGCTGACCGTCTTCAGGTTGATCACCTTCAAGTTGCTCCAGCTTCTTACTTGACAGATTGTTGTAGCAATTCGCCAGATTAATTTGCATCAATTTTGTCAAGGATGCTACATATCTTAACAGAGATGGTGGAGATATGATAGGGTAATGGCAGGTTTCGTGGAACATAAGGATATTTTCAAATTTGTGTTTAGAATATGATAATAATTTGGTGAATATGAAGTGAAAAAAGTGGAAGTCTCTCAAATAAATAGGCGATTTGATTTTAAAAAAAAAAAAGAGTTGTATGGTGGATAAATATAGGAATTCTGAGTGCCAATGTCATATTTTATCTATTGGAAGATGTTAAAATGAGCCCAACTGATTTGAAAATGTAGATGTGTCTATTGGAGATGGTGTCCAGTGATGTAGGAAGCTAACATGCCCAATTTGGTCTTGGGGTAGGACTACTGCAATGTGTTTTGTTTGAGCTTTTGGCCCACAATACCTTGTAATGACCTTCTAATGAAAAACTGAAAAATACCCTGTAATGAGAAGATGAAGGATTCGTGCAGATAGTTCCCTTCTCAACTTTTCAACTCTCACTCAACTTTTTTTCAACAACCTTTGCCTTGATCGTCGGAAGTTAATCGCTTGTTGCAAGAATCTATGACTTCATTGTATTTGTGAACACATAGGCACCAGGGAGAAATCAATAAACATCACAATGATTATGTAATCTCTAACAGTAGTGAGAATGCTGAAAATTGAGAAGTTAAAGCGGTGCATACCTGAAAGATGACTCACTTGACATCCTCATTATCAAGTCTGATGCTATGATTTTGGAGTCCTAAGGATTTGATGATTACAAACACTTAACTAATGTGCAGGAAAGATTTTACTTCATTTATTACAAGAAATCAAATAGGAAAGAAGATCCTAAGAAGACAAAATATCAATAAGATATGCGGAAGATATTTGATGACAACTTATGAGAATCTCTAGCAGAATATTCGAGTTATTCAATTAAGATATCCTAAGAAGATCCGAAGATATTTGATGAGTCAAGTCCAAATATATTATGAGGTATATTTTGGACTTAACGAATATATCTCATTAATAAATATGGAAGCAAATCTAATTATATTAGACAAACCTTCCTATCTATTAAAAGAGAATTATATTCGGAATGGAGGAATATTTGATTTGGATTAAAGAATCCTAATCAAATAAACCTAGGCGTATTCATGGTGCTACAAGAAGCTTGACGGGCGAGCTAGAGAATCGTGCGGAAAATAGAGAAAGAAAACGGAGAGTGAGCAAAACGGATCAAGGCTCAGTGTAAGCATCAGAAGCTTGAACGATTGAGTTCGAGAGTGAGAGAGACTAGTTTGAGGGTGGGGTTGAGCTAGAGAAATAGAGCTAAGTTAGAATTTCTACCGAGTGTACTAGTGATCAACTTAGTCTTTTGTACTTGATTGAGTACTGAAGTTTCCACTATAAATACAGAAACTCGTCTCTTCACAAACCCTTCCGGTGGATATTGTAAGGTAGTGATTTTACTCAGATACTTGATTGAGTACTGAAGTTTCCACTATAAATCACTGAGTAAGCAAATTTAATGTCCTTAAATTTAATATTTCGCTGCTGCCTAACTCACTTTGCTGATGCTATCTGCCGGGTATATGACAACTATGTTACCTCACATGAATAGCTAACTAACGATCCAACATATGATTTTTCCCTAAAAGGTCAATAATCTAATCAGCTTGAACACCTGCATTGCATAACAACAACATGATAAGGTTATAGACCAACACAAGAACATGGCTTCAACTGAAAATTTTACAAACAAGATTCCAAAATTGTAAATCTTGTCAACTTGTGGGTTATCGTGCATTGAAGTGTTAACTGCTTCTGTAATGCACATGTCCAGCTCGTCCATATCTGCCCAATGGTCATGTGACCGACTTTGATCTCTGGCAGTCTTCTTATTCTGAGCTGCTAAACTAGAGGAGCCTTGTTGTACATGAGTATCATCTTCTATTCTAAAAAACGAGCTTTATAATATATAGTGTTTTGCTAAGTTAGAGGAGCCTTTTCCCCGAATTTCATCTTGAAAAGTGCTTCATAGGTATAATCCTCCATTTCAAACATTCTATTTTTACCCCCCCCCCCCCCCCCCCCCCCCCCACACACACACACAACAGTACTCTGGTTCTTTACTCATATCATAGCAACCATTTAAATTATTGACCCACTCTCTTGATCTTTTTCGATTAAGCAACACAATATCATCAACAAAATCCCAGAAAATATTTGTTGAAAATGTTAGTAAAGACTGGAATTCGACACAAACCCTCGAGTATTATGAAAGGGAATGGCGGCCGTTCGAAGAGCTTTAGGGCTTGGACAGATAATTGATCTTTCAAGTCGAACACATTGTATACAAAATCAATCAACACATGTCCCTCTACATCAGAAGCCATCGTTGTCGCTTCGGTTAGCACTTACTTAATTGATTAGTCTCCGCACCAGTTAACAAGCAAAAAAACAATGAAAGAAAATCTAAAATGCTATTTTTTAACAAACACTACTTATAATAGCGTTTTAGATAATTTTTTTTATTTGAATGATGACTGAGACATGAATTAGCGCCCACATGACTAAATATTATAAAACCGCGACTAGGAGTCATGGTTTGACCAAAAAATAGGTGAAAGTGGTACTCTTATTCATGGTTTGAAGAAATAAAGAATATGTTAGGACCAAAAAGCTTCTTTGGTTGCTGAGTGGGTTTTTTCCTTGAAATTCTTCTGTCTGTCCCACTGTGAGTGTTCCACTGTTCTGTATTAGCTGTTTCACAATACTCAGCACAAACAGAACGATGAACTGTCAAGGACATAAGAAGTGGTTACTCTGTTCAACTCCACAAGCCTACTGGGGGGGGGGGGGGGGGGGGGGTTCTCTGAACCTCAAGTGGAAAGAACTTCACTTTAAATGGTCAAGTACAATTACGGAACAAGACTCTCTGTGTTACCGCTATGTTATTCCACCACAGTGAATGCGTCTGATTCCCTCAGACAGAGATCCCTCTATAGTCCATCTCGATCTGCCTCTCGCAGATCAGAAGTTCTCCTTTTGAGAACACCAGCGCTTCTTGATCTGTCTCCCACAGATCGTAAGTTCTCCTCTCGAGAACACCAACACTCCTCATCCATCTCCCACAGATCGTAAGCTCTCCTCCAGATAACACAAACACTTCACCAAGTGTTTTCTTTTACTGACTGGTCGTACAACAGTGAAACAGCCTATAGTTATCTTCAAGTGAGCTCTACTTCCGCCCCATTTCCAATTATGAATGTTCTTCACCAAGAATATAGTGACCTTCTCAATAAGTAGTTGTTATTTGATGATCGATTTCCTCTCATAACACACTTCCCTTCATCGTCGATAACTTGGCACAAATCCTGTGTAAATTTGACACTCAGCTTTCCATCACATAGTTGGCTGATGCTCAAAAGATTAGCCTGAAGACCTTCCACTAGAAGCACCTTCTTGATCAGAGGCATCCCCTATACGGACAAAGTACCTTGACCAATAACCTTTCCTTCTGCGCCATCACCAAAGGTAACAAATCTCCCATTCAGGTTCTTTACATTGGTCAAATAGTTGGCTTCTCCGGTCATGTGAGCTGAATAGCTAGCCACTGTCAAAGTAACACCAATCCTTCTCAAGGTGAGAGGATGAACTATATGAGACATGGCAACAGTTCGACCAAGGTCTGTAACTTTTTATGGGATGCATGGGTCGTTGTCGATGATATTTTGTAAGAAACCTAGAGCACTTTCTCTGGATGTGACCTTGAGTAATTTAGTAATAACAGATACACTTATCTTTTGTCCAGAGCATGTCAGACCTGTGACTGGAATGAGCATTGTTAGTGTAATTAAGATTTTCAGCTCGAACAAACATAGGCTTACCAGGCATCTTGTGATGCTCATAGTCCAAACCAGGGCTTCCACGACTCGTACGTTGAGAACCTAAGATGGTGTCAAGTTTCTTTGTGCCGTTATTTATCATGCTTACATACTTTCTAACTCGCAATAGTTCTGACACAACCTCAGAATGTTCAAGTTTCTCCTTTTCAAGTTCTGTTTGCATAAGCTTGACTGATTCTGACAGTTCATATTTCTCAGCTTCCAGGCTCACAACTTGCTTACTCAATTTAAAATTTGACTTCACTGCCTCTCCCAACTATTCGTAGAGAGCTTTGTATTTCCCTACTGGTGAGGTTTGACATCCTTGACAAAACATTACAGAAGATGCTACAGCACTCCCTGAAGATCGTAGCTAAAGCATAATCTGAAGATTGACAAAACAACAACAAAGTACAGCGACAATCACAAGAAAATGTTATAACACTATGTGGACCACAAAAGTTGATGCAAGCTGGGCAAAAGACAAATGATAGAAACTATGACAAGTTGAATTTTAGCCTCTTCTTTTGTCAAGTTTTAGGATCAATATAGTCAAAGAATTTATATATATATTGGGCAAGCCCAAGTCGAATCCCAAGGAAGCAAGATAAGCACGTGTACTAAGTGAGAAGATGTTTTTGAAATTTGACAGCGTCTCAATTAGGCAGACTTGTGAACAAGCAGTTGCTGCAGCACACTCTTGTTCACTCGGAAATTGTCTCAGCAAACAATGAACAAGACAGAAGTTTGTTCACCCAGTTCGGCCAACTGCCTACGTCTGGGGAGGACTATTCTCCAGTCCTCAATCCACTAAACCCGAAGGTCTCCAAGTACACTCGGTTACAACTCCACGCAACCTATGCTACTCAACCTTTGTGTGGATCACTTAACACAATCAGAACAGGCTCTGACTTGTGTCTGCACACCCTCTACAAATGTCAATCTAGAATAGCTACAGACTTCTTAAGACTCAGCCTATTCTAAACTACACTCACTCAGCAGGGTTGCTGTAACAACTGCCGTAACACAGCCGAAGCACAATTGTCCGCGTCGCTCCAAGGCCTTCTGCCGAGCCGTTCGAACGATTCCACGAACGCTGCACACTCTGGAATACTCCCCCTCACTCAGTGACCACCTGCCACTAGCGAGAACCACCGCTTAGACACTCGACCGAGTCACACACCAGACAGTTCTTCCACGGCTGCCCTTGATCAACCAACAAGCACCAAGCTCTGAATTGGCTTCCAGATCAAGCTCGAATCAGACTCTGCAAGTCCTGATTCCCTTCTGCTTCTGTCACCACAGCTCTGCGCTCACGCTCTGCTCTCGGGTGATGATCGAAGAATGCGTCCGTCACACACCAAAATTGTTCTCTCTGAATTCCGTGTATGCACTCGTGTATCCCTCTGCTTCGATCAATCCTTCTGCTCTAAACCACTTCTTCTTAAATAGCAGCACCAGCTTTAAGCAGTGTCCAGGTTTAGGCAATGTCCCAAAAGGAACAATTATCTCCTAAACTCTAGGAGATTAGATTTGATTTTTATCCACAATGCGAATCTCCTTCTCTGACTAGTAAACCTTACTGGAATATACTCCACAGTAATTTAGAATATCTTCAGATGCTCTCCGTAGAGTTTCCAGCCCTTCTAGACAATCCCAGGTAGCTGCTGCACTCGGCCAGATGATGCAGCCACTTGAACAAGCTCCTGCTATAGCATCCCCTGCTGCAGCTGCTGCTAGTTCACTTCTGCTGGACTGCTTGTTTACTTGTGCTGTAGCAACTCCTTATTCACTTGTGCTGGTTTTGTCAAACACTGCCATACTACATTATCAGTTTTGATTTAGCTATTCTAACTCGAATAATAAAGTGTGTAACCTAAAAACAAATGTGATCTGAAACCTTATATTATTCCTTACCAATTGAAGATAATACTCCAGGGTCACAACTTCACCTACATGTACTACTCAAGTAGATAATGAATGAAGTATAGATGCAATGTCAAATAAGAGATGGGAATAGACCGTGTATGTATCCGAGTAATACCAACTGTCGTTGCACTTGTGTGAGCTCCCTCTTTATTCTCCCGAACTAGGTCAAGAAATATGATTTCGGACCCCCCTCAAACATACCCCTTTTTCTATTTATATTCTCGATTTTTTTTTCATTTTTTGCCAGTTCGCCCGTATCGATCGTATCACATGCCGATACCACCGATACGATTCATACGGGCGTTACGCTCAGCGGGAAATGGAACTTTCAGGTCCGGTCGTATCGGTCGTATCAGTCATATCGATTCGACCGAAACTGGCAGTACGGGCTGCTGGTCACTCTGCATAATGATTCTGACTTGGGTCGCTTTTTTGGCCATTTAAATCTTCGAATTTCATGTTGGTGTAGACTATGAAGTGGTAGCGTTTTGTGTTAGCTTTCTAATAACGTATAGAACACCCAAAATAAGACAATGATCATGCGCTCGGCAAGCCTTTGAAGCTGAATAAGTCAATCTGCCCAGATTTGGCCTGTTTTCATCTGAATCTTTGTGTTTTGCCTTAATTTGCTCCTAACGAACTTCAAACCTTCAATTTAATAGAATGTAACCTAAACCAAAAGTAACGTGGTAAAATGACAATAAAAATCCCGGGAAACGAATAAAATTCTAGTATACATTAGGTGAATAATCGCGATAATTTAACCGATCAAAACACTCCACACTTAGAATTTGTTCGTCCCGAACAAACATTAAGATCATGTCATCAAAACTAATGGCAGGATATATAAACAATTAAAATTTACAACCATTAATTTTAGTTCCTCAACTCATATTATTATGCAGCTTATTTCTAACTTAACTATCATTGAAAAAGTTAAATGCATAATTTACTCCTAACTCACTTTCGTAGAAATCACGAATGCATTTAGCACATGCATCAAGCTGTTTAAACCCCTAGGCTATCATAGTGGATGAGTTTTTTTTTCTCGTGAAGGTTTTCAAAAAGAGGAATACCCACAAATCCCCAAATGCAACTTAGCTATATGCAAATGCATGAATGATATGGTCAAAAGTCAAAGCTTTATGAAACAATCTTAGCCCAATTGAATCGCATCCGCTTCTACAAAGAACCATTTTCAAAAGAATACCTCAACCCTTACGGTTCACGCAAGAAATCGCAATCCTAGCAAATTAGCTTTGAGGTTACCAACCGTCTAATCATATGATCTAAACATTTAGTGCAAGTTTTGAAACCATGATTCTAGGTGCACAAGAAATGCTTGTCGTTCACCTATGCTAGCAAGGGCTAGTCCACGGCTTCGAACATAAAGCTCATCCTCAAGTCTTGAAGGCTAGGCTTAAGACCGTAAAAGGAGAGGAGCTTTGCCTAAGAAACTTTGAACAAGACAAGTAAATATTTGGTATGAAATCCATGCACACACAAAGGTCATCCGCTAGTCCTTTTCGCGAAAACAATTTAGCCTCGAAATATTATCATACCCCAAAGAAATAATATAATGCCTAGCTCAAAGCTTAATATATATATATATATATATTTTTTTGCAGTATGTAGTGGAGGAACTTTTCTTCCTATTTTTTATTTCGACAATTTGTTTTTTAGACCCTCCTCAATTCGGAGGACTCTTTTCATCTCCTTGCTTTTTTTTTTTTTACTTTTTCTTTTTTGCATGAGTCCCCCTCAATTCGGGGGACTCCACACTTAGAGCTAGACAATAGAAAAGAAGAGAATCGGAAAAATATGAAATGCTCATACATAAGAGTTTATGCGAAGGGATTGAGTCACCGGGATAATCATGCCAAAGTTTAAGTTTTGTAAAATTTCATAGTCCGGTGTCAAATATAAACTAGCTCTCAAAATATGCATCAAATGTGTAGATCGCATGATAGAAGAAAGATAACAACAATACTAGCTTGAGGATGCTCAACCAAGAGAGACCATTTAGGCTTTAGACTCTAAATCTAATAGATAGTGGAAAGGCTGAATTGTCACATAAAATGATAAGAGAGTTGCATATTTGACTATGTCAATTTGAGTGCATACATAATTCTAACCTAATGTGCAAAATTAACTAACTAGGAAGATGAATTAACTAAAACTAAAATGTATGCATGAATGAATGCAAGCATGTATGTGTAAGGAATGAACATGTGCTCCCAATATAAACACTGCACACTTAAAATGTCGCTTAGTCCCTAAGCGCAAAAGTATTTAATTGATGGAAAATAGGCACATGTAAATTCACTCACATGTATATCAAGTTATAATGTGAACTAAACTATGAAAAATAAACAAAAGAACGACTCACAAAGCGGGTTACTTCCCGTAAAGGCTTTGTTTAACGTCTTGACAAGACATAACAAAGCGCCCCATAGAAATCACTCGAGAGAAGTCCTTTGCTAAGATCCCTTCTCACGGGGCCTTGAACATCAAATGTGTCAATCCACCTTCAAGTCCCATTTGAATCTTCGTCTATCAAGTCTACTATGAATTCTTAACTTGATATAGAGTCTCTTCCAAAATTTTATTTCTTCGATAGCCAAGAAACTCCATAGGCTCCCTTCAATAGGTTTCAAGATATAAGGAAAGAAGCTTACAAACTTACCCGAGGTCTTAGGAGCAATATCAAAGAAAGGATCTTCCCAAGTAACCTCAAGATTGATATATAAGCTATCTTCTAACTCTTCAATGATGCGCTTGGGTGCCCGCTCTTCAAGAGTTTCCTCCAAACTCATGTTCACTTGTGTGCAAGAATGCTCTCTAGTTGAATCCAAATACACTTCAACAAAGTCATCATACCCTTGAAGTCTTGGTGGCTCAACATGTTCCAGTTATATTCTCTCATCCATTAGAACTTCAAGGTCACTTGTAGTGGATGGACATGTAGGGAATTGAGGCAGAAAGTAGTCTTCTATTGTAGTTGAATAGTTTTCATTTACCTCGTTGTCAGCCTCGCTAGACTGTCCAAAGTTGTATTCTAACAATTCTTCATCGATTGATTCCCCAAGACTCTTTCTTCACGAGTATGTTTCACAACCTCTTCATCTATGAATTCATCGTTTTCTCTTAAATTTGTTGATGGAATAACGTTTTGATATTTAATTCCAAATTCCTCATGGATCTTCCTCGTCTCAAGCCAATGTCCTTCACCTTGCTCGCACATCTGTCTTAACAAATCCATTAAATTTGCTTGATTTACATCATTTGAGTGTTCAACTTGCTGATTGTATGATAACATCCTCGCAAAATAAGATGAACAAAAGTTAGCAAAGGATTAGAGTATAAAAGGATATACAAAATAAAATAAAAATATCTACAAGAATAGTCTAATTTCCCACACAATCTAAGCTAGTAACATGCTAATGTGTTGCTCCCCGGCAATGGCGCCATTTGACAAGTTGAATTTTAGCCTCTTCTTATGTCAAGTTTGAGGATCAATATAGTCAAAGAATTTATATATATATATATATATATATATATATAGGGCAAGCCCAAGTCGAGTCCCAAGGAAGCAAGATAAGCACGTGTACTAAGTAAGAAGATGTTTTGATTTAGCTATTCTAACTCGAATAATAAAGTGTGTAACCTAAAAACTAATGTGATCCGAAACCTTATATTATTCCTTACCAATTGAAGATAATATTACAGGGTCACAACTTCACCTACATGTACAACTCAAGTAAATAATGAATGAAGTATAGATGCAATGTCAAATAAGAGATGGGAATAGACCGTGTATGTATCCGAGTAATACCAACTATCGTTGCGCCTCTACCCTTCAAACATACACCTTAAATATGAGTCCCCTCTTTCCAGGCATATACTCGACTATTTCCAGCTCGTTTAATCACCAACTATCGTTAACTGAGATAGTAATCATTAAGTCCTAGTCCTTCAAGCTAAAATGCCAACTTTCCCAATAAGATTGTAGTCCACCATCGTGGTCACTACTACTTAAGGTTGATTCAACTGTTAGTCGAGTTTTCTATTTTATCTTGTCGGTTTATGAGTATTAAACTTATGTGTTTATGCTTTGAGACATTTCATCAAACATCCTGTATGCATAAACTAAGACATGTAATCATATTGAATCAAATCTTCAAATTGACATCAAACATATATATTCATAGCATAATCATGAGTTGAGTACAAGTAAGATCCGTTGGACCGTAGAAACTCATGCATCAAGCTATTGGACATATCATACATCATAAAAGACAAATCTAGAAAATACAAACAATAGAGGAATGATGAAACTTCTCTATGTGTGTTAAATCTTCACTCCCCTTAATGTTGCCTTTCTTTATTCTCCTTTGCACTTGTGTGAGCTCCCTCTTTCCTTTCGAACCAGGTCAAGAAATCTGATTTCAGACCCCCTCAAACATACCCCTTTTTTTATTTATATTCTCGGTTGTTTTTTCATTTTTGGTCGTTCGCGCGTATCGGTCATATCACATGCCGATACGACCGGTACGATTCATACGTGCATTACGAGCGATATGATCTCAGCGGGAAATGGAACTTTCAGGTCCGGTCGTATCAGTCATATCAATCCGATCGATACGGGCAGTACGGGATGCTGGTCACTCTACACAATGATTCTGACTTGAGTCGCTTTTTGGCCATTTAAATCTTTGAATATCGTGTTGGTGTAAGGTGGTAAAAATGACAATAAAAGTGTGGGAAACGAATAAAATTTTAATATAAATTAGGTGAATAATCGGTCGATAATTTAACCGGGCAAACTACTATAGCAATCCTTGATAATTTGAAGCTAGAGCAGAACAAGCAATCATCTTGAAGCTGCACAGAGAGAGCCGTAGAGGTGATGTCGGTGTCGCAAAGGTTCAGGGAGCATTGCAATCGTCCTCAAGTGATCAGCAGACGTCATCACGCGATTGGAAGTAATCAAGAAAGATAAAGTTTCTAAATTGCGATTTAGGAAACTAAATCTCAACAACTCCTGAAGAATCTAGGAGAAGATTCAAGAGGTGCTGAGCTGTCTTAGCAATCCGAAGGCAACGAGGATTTTCAAAAGCTAATCAATGATGAAACTATAAGAGGAGTACAAAGGCAGATCAAGTGAGCATCGAAGTATAGAGAATATACAACGATAGAAACCCACGGGCGAAGAGCAAAGACTATGAGGTAGTTTTGCTAAGTTGTGTTGAGCCAAGAGGAGATCAGAACTCGTTATGTTTGATCAAGTATTGATCCACAGAACTCAATTGGAGTGTGACTCGTTGAAGGATCAATCAATTGCTTCGGAGAACAGTTGCAGATAAGGGATGTTGCATGTTGTTGGAGAGCTGAACGCTTCTACCTGATAGTGACAGGTAGTCAATGATCAAGGGGGAGCAAGGACTTGGTTTGAAGAACTCAGTGGGAGTCCGACTGTTTGGCAGAGCGTGCTAGAAGAGTCGTCGACAGAAGAGTCAGCAACTTGGGGGAAGAAGTTGTTGCAGCATCATCTAGGTACACTTTGTAATAAGATAGGCTGAGAGTTATATAACTACTAGCTATCTATTATTGAAAGTAGATTACCTGTGTAGCTAATCTGTGTGATCAGATTGATGGCAGATTCCAGCTAGGTTAGAAGTAAAGGTTCTCTACCGTAGGCTGAGAACGAGATCTTTTGTACTTTAACCAAAAATAGTGGAATCTTAAGGACCGAGAGTTGTCCTCCCCAGACGTAAGCTATTGCCAAACTGGGTTAACAAATTGATTGGTGTCTTTCAGATTCGGCCAGAGAAACAAATTTCCCAAAATGACATAGAGAGTGCACAGCAATCGCTGTAAAGCAACCGCCTCTTCACCGGTAGCGCGCAGTAAAATTCACCTGCTATAGTCTCTTCGGTGATTTCTGTATCACTATCACTTTCACTGTAATTATCTGATTCAGGGTTCTCAGATTCGGTCTCTGGAGTTTCTGCGACAGTGATGAGTGCCACCAAGTTTGAGTTTTCCTCTTCTGTTTCAGACTCCTCTGACTCAGTATCACCCCATCCAGCCACGAGGGCCCTTTTCTGTTTCTTGAGGGTATTGGCGCATTCTGCTTGGATGTGTCCAAAGCCCTCACATTCACGGCATTGAATCATTTTGCTTCTCTCTCTTTACTTCGTTCTGATTTTTAGTAGTTCTCATCTTTCCGAATTTTCCATCTTGATGATTTCTGTTATCTGATCCAGATTTGCTTCTCTGTTCAGACTGACTCTGATTTATTTTATGAAAGTTGCGATATATTTTTGAACATAAGATAACACTATATTTTTTTGAACATAAGATAACACTTTTGAAAAATCATCTTCATAAGACGATATTTTCTCTTGAAATATTGTCGTATGTTCAAAATATAGACATTATGTCGTATGCTCTTTCGTAAGCAAACAACATCTCTTCTTTGAACAACACAATATATTTTTAAAAGTTGTGTAGAGATAACATATAAGATGAAATCTTATAAACACGATTTTATAATAACAATAGAAGACAATTATATGAAAACCATCGTCGTATATGCCTTAGACGGTTTGAGGACCAGCCTTTCCTTGATTTTCAAAACTCAAAAAAAATTTAGCTCCATCTAGTCATATAGTATTAGATGGTGGCTCCACCCCTAATATGAATGTCATGTTTTATATGTTGACGCCATGTTCTATATAAACGAACAAAAGCGCCATTACATTTTCTCAAATCATTGATACCCACACTCATCTCTCCCTCTCTCACTACGCCTTTATTATCATCGTCGTCGTCGTCATCTTCATTATTAGCATCTGCTAGCTGCTATATACATAAATCTTGTTCGTGTTTGAAGTGATTCTCTCGCACCGGCCACATATCTCTCTTTTCACAGACTAGAGCAAAACCAAGTCGATCTGTTGAGGATCGGAGCACATCATGGTTTTCTCTTCTGTGTCAAACTATAGTCTCAATCCAACACCCAACTGGAATAACCAGGTACAGATTGTTGTTTAACAAATGATGAAAAGTGTAAAGTCCATCAATATTCTTTATTTCTTCATCTTGCTTGCTTATATGTATGTATGTTCTTGAATATACCAAAATCATATCATGGTCACCTCTTTTGCTGTTGTTTTAATTTGTCTCATATATATTAATATTTCAGCAGCAAGTTAATCATCACCAAGTTGGAAGCACTAGTAGTGAAGTTCATGATCATCCCCGGCCTCCTCACATACCGCTGTTTCCGCCTCCGGCAATACAGCATCAAGGAATCATCAGGCCGGGTTCCATGACAGACCAGGCCAGGATGGCCAACATGCCAATACCGGAAACTGTCCTGAAATGCCCTAGGTGTGCCTCAATGAATACAAAGTTCTGTTACTACAACAACTATAATCTCTCTCAGCCACGCTACTTCTGCAAGAACTGCAGACGCTACTGGACACAGGGAGGGGCTCTTCGCAACGTCCCCGTGGGCGGAGGCTGCAGGAGGAACAAAAGGAGTAGCAGTAAAGGCGGCACTAGTTCTAGGTCTAAATCTCCGGTTCATAGTGGCTCTACCCCATCAAACAGCAGTGGCTGCTCCTCAGGTCACCAGCTGATTTGTCAGCCACCGGTCTCATTCATGGCTCCATTGAACCACCTTTCTGAGTACAGCATAGCAGATATTGGGGCCAACTATCCAGGTCTAATCCACCAGGTGTCATCCTCACCGGATCACTTCAATCTTCTGCTGGGAAATGTCGTTAATACCATGCCTTCTAATTCAGGAATGGATCCATGGAGATTCATCCATCATCCAAGCTTCTTTGATGCCAATTTGGAAGTTCCACTTAGGGGAACCACACCTTTATATGGAGTGGAGAGTCATGCTACTGCCACTGAATCTGTTAAGCATAAATTATTAAGCTCTACTGGGACTGGTGCTGACGCTCAAGCTCAACTGGATTTGCTGAAGGTAGAAAGGAGTTGTGAGAATAATGGTATAGGTCGAGGAGTGCAGTTGATGTCGAGACCTCATCAAAATGGTTCATTTCTGGGATTTCAAGGCGAAAACAATCAGTATAACTGGAGTGGAGCTTCTGAGAACACAAGTAGCAATAATAATAGCAACAGCTCAACTGCGCCAACGATTGCATGGACTGATCTGATTTCTGGATTTAGTTCATCTTCGACCACTACCCTCAATCCCTCCTAGCTAATGAACTCGCATAAAGCAGATAATTATGACTTATTTTCAGATTGGATCTTCATCTTGCATTTTCTTACTTCCCATTTCAGTTTATGTGTAATGGCCTTAGCTAGGTTTGGTGCAAGGTTCAAGAGTCTCCTGCTTTTTCTTTTTTCCTGGGGTTGAGATTCAAGTGTATGACGAGCTAGACCTAATACACATGAACAATATTTGTTTCATTGCAATTCATTATTCATTTGGTCTCTTACTTAGATATGTAGATAATTTTTTTCATTGCAAGTGATATGCATATGTGAGAAACATGTTCGGTTTTTTGTTGTTTGAAGTAAGATGTTCCAAGTATTTTAGGGCAACAACATCATGTGGCCGCCCCCTAACAAAAAGCAAAACCCTAACTCTTACCACAAATATGCAGACCAAGACATAATTTTGTTTAATTTGGTTACTATCACTTTTATTTACAGCTCGTCATTTTTAGGCTTCTTGCGACGACATGTTGAGCATTCAAGCTGGCTCAATTGTAGAGTAAAATAGTGCATGATGTTCTTTTGTAACACAAAAAGAAGAGATTTTATAACAAAAAGCCATAGAACCCTAGCTTTTGACCAGGACTTCATACTTTGGTTTCAGTTATAACACTCAAATCTTGGTCTTTGGTCATTTAAATCAATCAAATCCTTTTAGTATTCAAATGTAAGCATTAGATGATATAATTGTATAGCATATGGGGCACAGCATCTGCCTCAAAAGACTTCAAAAGCTCATTCGTAATAATGTTTCAATAACGAATTTGATGCTTCACAAAAAGGGCATTATGGAGAGTTCTTTACCAGAGAGTTTACTAAAATATAACCCTAGCAAGTGGTTCAGGTTGGTCTCCGATCTTCCGTTAGATTCCTATCTACCTTAAAGGGAGGTCATAGCATGTTCCATTTAATTAATAACCACCGCCCTAGCCCTATGCAAAAGCATATTTGGTCTTATAATTTGTGTGTAGCCATGCATAAAAACGTTCTCAAATATTGATCTTGTATGCATATCAAGAACACATGTATGATAGAAGTAATGTGGAAAGAATGATAATTGGGGGTACCACGAATAAGGAATGTCGATCTGTGTTAACAAAAATTTACTTTCCCAAACACCAAGGATTCAACAACGTAACCATATTTGGAATAAAGCAACATTAGATTCTGCACAGTGTCCCAAAAGCTCGCAGACCGACCGACCGCATACAATCATTTCTCTAGCCGGCCTAGATAAGTGAGCCGACAATGAGATGAGACAAAAAACAGTCAAATGAGGAGTGCATGATTAGATAGTTGAGTTCAGGAGAGTGGTGGTCGGTTATTCTACCTTCTCACTGCCACACCTAACACCGTTCCAATTCAAGTACTCCACAGCTACCTTGCACACTCTACTTGAACTCAAAAACATATTAAGGTTTATATATTTTGTAACTAGCTTTCATTCAAGTGTGCACGCAATTTGGAGCAGACAAAGACTGGCGCAGCTAGTGAGTGATGATGGCTTATTCAACAACACTTTGGCTTCAGAATAATTCACTTTTTGCAGCAGCCTTGTGGCACATTCTATCATGAATTATTTGCCATGGGGAGATGATGGTAAAAGGCCAAAGAAGTGACGGCCAAAGCAAAAGCTAAGTCTTGTGGTGATTATTGGTACTTCACGTTCCTCCACATGTTTCTCTTCTTCCTCAATCATACATCCTTAATTCACCACTCTTTCAATTACTACAATTTCATTAGATTCTCTTCTTTACCTTTAAAGGACCACACTAGGTTAACTTCGTACGGTGTCGTTTTAGGGACCAACTGGAGACGAAATATCAACTCCCACTACAATACAAACAGGTGTTTCCTTCATCCATATTCATGCATTCGATTTTACCGGTTAATAATTCCAAATAAGGATAGATGAAAGAAGAGAAAAAAAAGTTATCCATAACAATCACACATAAGAAATTGTCTAAAAGTATTTAGACACGATGTGTATTCCTTTCCTTTTTTTTTTTTTTTTTTGGTTCGGACTTTATTCTCGAATCTAAATATGTAATATTTGATACACTTCAATAAGAAAAAGGTAATTTATTAAAAATGTCAAAGTGAAAACTGTTCAAAATAGGCCGTCGCGGGCGCCTCTCGAGAAGGGCGATCAACTTAAATGGTGGCGCTCTAGGAAAGAATTACCTAGCCAAAATATTAAAGTACAAATCGTATAAATTGGAACGAAAACGTTGTTTTCCAATGGATAGACAATCATTCCATATTGTTTCTTCAACCGATTAGACTTGCATTTCGATTGGAACATAACATAATGCTATTAATTTCATATAATATAACAAATTGTTTGTATTTATAAATCACAAGGTGACTAAATAAACATATGAACCTATACATTATCGAATTTTCAATAGTGGCCAAACATGTAACGAGCTAAAAATTAAGAATTAAACATGAAGCACAAATTGTCGAACTAAAACCGTCGCATAAAGAACCATTGCATAACATTTCCAATGATTTCATGATGGCAATACAATTATATTATACAACGATGATACGACAACAATATGAGGATGTAAATTTTCGTCACAGAACCGTCGTATACCCGTCACATATTTCGTAGATGAACATGCGGTAATTATATGACTGTTCTCCGATGAAATCCAAATTTATTTTCTTACAGTAATGCAACAAACTCAGATTTTGTTAAAGCATTGTAAACTCGTCGGAATATCATGAAAAATATTACCGCGGTTATACGACATCTTTGTGACGATTTAAGGAAATATTTGTTTCACGGTTATACGATGGCTTTTTGGTAATAAAATGATATGGCTATGCGATGCATGTTTGATGGTTTTGTAATATTCACAAAATTAGTAAAAAGAGTTATTTTATAATTTTTATAATTATTAAATATTGAAAATTGTATATTAATAAAAATATAGTTAAAATCCAAAAACATATAGAATAAAACCAAATTCGAATGTTTACAATTACAATTGTCATTACAAAATGAGATCAAGCGTCATCGTCATCTAGACCATGATCAGTTGTCTAGTGGGGGTCGTTGTCATCTTCATCTCTTCCCCCAGATGTCAGAGGCCTAAGAAACCAGCTCCTTGCCCCCTTCAAGGCATCTAGAACATGTTTTTAGACCATCTCTGCCAGGTTGGCCGTGAAATTTTAAACATCATAACCATCTTCGCTTCATGTGAATGTTTGATCTGTGTAGCAACAGGTGGGGATGTCACATTGGGTTGGCTGACCTCTCCCTAGAATCGGCTCCTCAGAACCTAAGTACACGCAGCACCAATGACTCGGGGCAGCTTGGTTCTTTGGGAGAGCCCAACTTCAGCAGTAAACATGTCTAGGTCCTCGCCCTGCCCAATAGGCTCGGATGTAGCGCTGGTCTCCATTCACGCATTGTGCTTCTCCTCATACCTATCCTGTACGTGATAATAGAAATTAAACATTTTAATTTGAAATGTGTAAATTTATTAAATACTAAATACTAAATAAAATGTCGTACCACAGTCAGCTATCCTTGTGAATCCAGGAAGAGCCCGACCACCTTTCACTTGAGGCGGTCGTACAATTCCTCCCCAACTCTGTCTCCTATAAGATTAAGTACTATAAATTAAAGTCAACAAATTTGTATTTACGAAGTTGAAATTTTATAATTAAGTTTTACCATTTGTGCTCGATGTCAATGAGTAGGATGAGGCCCGCCTCTATGTCTGCTAGGTTCTCTATCCGACACTTCTCCTTTCCAGTTCTTCTTATTCTGTAAAGATTAGCTAGCAAATGTCGGGTCTGACTCCCACTTTTTCTGGTTCTTCTCTAGAACTTGAAGAGTACAAAAGGCGGGATCTTTCTTCGAACGCCCCGTGCGTACTAGTATAAAACTTTTTGTATAACTTACATGCACTTTTCGCGGAAGTTATGATGAACCATCAATGTGCGCTCGGGGCCCATGTAGCTATTTGCTACATGAACATACGAATTTCATTTAAATAGTATAGAACTCTTTATAATAGTAGTAGTTATAAATAAATAATCAGTACACTTATTCGGAATAGGTTAAACCAATGCTCAAATGCAGCCGCCTCAACATCAGTAAATCAGTTCACCGGGTTTGGTAGTCGACACTGATTTAACGACATGCCATTTGGCGCACAATCGAAGAAGGGGTAAAACATAAAAACAATCAAGTTAATACAATATTAATTGACCCAATATTAAAGAGATCTGTGTGGTTGTAATACCCGTACATGTTCTTTCCGGGGAAACAATTAGGACTCCCTAGTCCTTAGTCGGCCTCTCTGGAGTAGAGGACGGCATGTCACGCTTATTTGTATTCTCAGGGAGGTTATTAACTCCGGACGATGACCCCCCCCCCCAACTAACTCCCGAGAGTATATGTGAGAGGGACGCACCCCCCGAGTTGGGTGTAGATCCCCTAAACATAAGGGGTTGGTAACAATCTTAAGGGTGGGTGTCTTCAGATGTATGACCCACGTGTGGGTCAGTGCTCCTACCTGATAGCGCCAAATCATGTGATTGCTCACAGATCTTGATCCCAGCACTGCGCCCTCCACTACGTTCTCTGTCATTTCCTCTTCCTCTAACTGGAGTGTAGCTTGTGTTACAATCCATTTCTACAAAACTCATACACACTTAATTATACATTTATATAAGTACATAAGAGAAAAACCAAATCGACCATCTCAAATACAACTCCAATCCAAACTCTAATTTCGATATCAAATTAACTCCACAAATTAAAATTAACTTTATCAAACATCAACATCACCAAATTAACATAATGAACACCGTATTAACGTCATTTAACTCCACACATTAGAATTAATATCATCAAATGAAAATTAACATTATCAACACCAAATTAACATCATCAAACATCAACAACACCAAATTTACATAATGAACACCAACTTAACATCATCAAACATCAAAGAATCTCCACAAATTAACATCATCAAATAAACAATTAACATCATCAACACCAAATTAACATCACCAAAATAACATCATCAAACATCAAGAATACCAAATTAACATTCTCAAATCTCCACAAATTAACATCACCATTAAAAAAAAAAAGTTAATTAACAACAACAACATATGAATATCAAAATCAACGGAGTCACAAACCAAGTGACAACCGAGTCATAACCAAGTCATTAGCGAGTCACAAGCCTAGTCTTCACCAGCTCATCAACCGAGCTGAACATCAACTGAGTCATCTAAACAACTGAGCAACATCAACCAATCAACAAATCTAAGCCACCAAATTGATCCAAACTCCAACCCGAAACCACCAAAAAATAAAATCTAAACTTAAAGCCTAGGATTACCTAGGTAGCGGAGCACAAATCCGACGTTTACCGAGCGGATCAAAGGGAGCAGGAGCGGACCAAAAGAAAAGGAAGAAGAAGAAAAGAAAGAGAAAATGTGTTCTTATTTGCATAAATATATATCTCGTTTCGACTCTCAACCGTCGTAAATGTTTGGGGTCTTCGTCGCATCACAGTCATACCTATTTGGGGTCTTCATGTCATAAACATTATAAAAGTTTGGGGATCGCATCATCGTTGTAAATATTTGGAGTCTTTGTCGCATAACCGTCATAAATATTTGTCTTCGTCACATAACCATAGTATTACCAGTGTAAAAATGGAGGTATATTTCATCCTTCAAACATTTTTGCTTAAATTCTTAAAATCTGTTGAAAACTTCTAAGTCCTTAATATCCTAAACTTCTTAATAATTAAAGTCAACAATATTAAAATACTTAAAAAATATTCAAAAACTATTACATGTCATCATCAGAATCCATTTGTCTTCCGTTTCTGGGTCAGATGTTGAGAATGAGCCATCATCAATTTCAATGTTGTTCATATCATCTTCACTGTACTCATTCAAATCATCATCGACTATATTTTTGAACGCCACCATCTCATTTATGAAAGGAGTTGGCGACGAGTCTTTCCCAGCATCTTGAAAAGGGATATTTGATATGATCAAATCAATATCATTGGTAGATTTGACACGACACATTGCAACCCATCCTTGTTTAGTTTTGCCGGGTATCCTAGGAAATAAGTGAAATACACTTATTTAGCTTGTTCCTCAGTATGAAAGGATCGTACGTCGCATATAACCTACGTGTTTTAACCTATATTATACCTTGGGCAGAGAATGATCTCATAAAACCTGGATCAATTCAACGACATTTGAAGAGGACAAGCTTGTAGTTTGATGATTGTCTGGTTGCGAATTATATAATCTCTTATATGACACCATACTAATGTATTACCCCCGTTCCCTTAAGATGGACATCACAATTTTTTGTCATTCTCCCTTCACTATGCAGCTCACTGTGAAACTTGTAATTGTTTATCTTATACACATCTATGCACTGTATGTCCCACTAATTGAAACCCATCGCCACGTCATAAAGCCACGGTAGGATTGTATGACTAATCTGATTGTTACAAATCTGTGAAAACATGACATCAGTAATATTTTGCTTCTTCAAACATGCTTACAATACAACAGAGTAAACTTACATAGTTTTGGAGCCATGATGGGAAACATTGTATAGTCTCCAAATCTATTGATTCGTTACTTAGTCGTGGTTGATGTTGAAATATTTCATTTGGAAGAAAATATAATAGACATTAGAGATTTTAAAAGAGAAATAATTATATACGATACATATAAACATAACTTGTCGCCTTCCAAAACTCCTCTGATGTCAGCATTCTTCTTTGAGTAATTTGACTTTTTGGTTGGTTGCGGGATCTACTCCACGAGGAGCGGTACGGACGTAGATGACATCATCACGACCTCTCTTTTCGTACCGCTAGGGATGCTTAATGCCACTTCATGGCCTGGATAATTAAATATGGAAATCTGTCAATAATTTGCCTAGAGTTTCAACAATATTTTCCTTCCAGATGATCATGCGGACGATAGCTAATGATGAAATAAATGTCTCGGAAACAATATACATAACTAACAAATTGGGTTCCCATATAATGGTAGAAAGCATCCCACGAAATGCAATCGACATTAACCTATATAAGAATACGTATGTATTGTGGCTTTTATACCCCATCAGCTTACGTTGTTGTAGATCTACATGGTTACCTAATCTGGCTAAGAAACCATTTAGAAACTAGAGTCTTTTGATCCAATGACATAATCTGGTTTGCTGGTTGGGAGTAAGTTCGTAGTTAGCTTTTGATATGACTAACTTACTTCGAAGAGACTATAATTCAAACTTTGAACAGTTGCAGTAAAGACTAATGTCTTTTCGACATTTAACGCTATTTTCCTTTGTTTTCCCTTTGACGTTCATCATGACTTTAAAGAGATTTTCGAACACATTTTTCTCAATTTGCATGACATTGTACCTTGATTTCATATCCGCCCAATAAGACAACTGACAATCGTATTTTTAACCCTTTATAGTTGTCAGATATAAGTTTCAGGGGTCAAATTGTAGTCAAAAATAATTTATAGACCTTGGTAAGCCAAGGATCGATCCTAGGAACAGGTGTGTGTACGTACTAGCTAGCACTCAATGTGTTCAGCTAATCCTAATGAAAATTCTGGGTTTGTTCTAATTATCCTAATTTTCCTAATTAATATAACTAACGGTTGATTCGATCAGAGAAAGCAATTCCAAGATCGAACTTCACCCATGCTCGCAACACAATTCATGCAATCAGTCACACCATATAGTCATGCAAAATAGCTTTGAAAATAACCTAAATTGACATCAGATGAGCCGCCCATTCACGTATCATCACCTGAATTAATCTACACTATTGAACGCCGCCCAATCACTGATTATCGACAATTTCGATTTATTAGACACAAAGGTTTCCCGACAAATATGTCAACTCTCCTATCGATTCATGTACTAACAATATAGCTACCATGTTTCGACATCAACTCTACTCAATTCGGTTAAATACATCAGACCCAATCATCTTTTTGGCATCTAACCTAATTTCGTTCTAACATGCAGTCATCACAATCAATGATCAACAATGGTAAAACGATAGAATGAAGTATAGTAGAATTGAAAAATATAAACTTGCATTAGACTAAAACTGATGTTCGTACAGATCACATGAAATCAGGTTATAGGCATGGCATCCATAGGATCCCAAACTAAATAAACTACTCGCTACTCATCGGGATTACTACCAATACAAGAATGAAGACAATAAAGAACGAAGAACCCATGACGACGATCTTCACTCCAAGCTTTCCTCTTCTCTCTTGCTTTCGTTCTCCAAATCGTCCAACCCTAGCCAATGAGCCCTCGATTTCTATTTATACTGAAAGTCAATTGGGCTGATTTTCAGAATTAATTCGCGGCTCGGTTTGGTTTCAAACCGGCGGTTCTGCATTGAACCGACCTGTTCCAGAGAATCATGAAATTTTGCCTTTGGGACCGGTTTGACCAGTGAACTGGCGCTTTGACCAATGAACTGGCGGTTCTTACTTGAACCGGGCTACTGTTCACTCAGCACTGTAAATCTGACTTTTCTTGCATTTTTGACCATCTAAACCTTAAAATTACGTCTTGTGGTAAACTACAATGTTGTAACTCTTTGAGTTAGCTTGCCAACAAGATATAGTTCATCTCAATCGGATGAGAATCATGTTCTAGGCAAGCCTTTGATGGCGAATAGGTCAATCTGCCCATATTTGGTCTGTATTAGTTTTAATCTTCGTGTTTTGCCTTATTTTGCTCCAAACGGACTACAATGCCTCGATATAATATAATTTGACCTGAAATGAGATTAGAGTGGTAAAAACACAATGAAAAGTTTGGGAGAGGAGCAAAATTCATCTTCGAATGAAGCGAATAATCGATAAGAAATTAACCGATGCTTGCATAGTTTATAGTTCAGAACACTGTCAAAAAAAAGTTAAGTTAAAAAAAAAAAACAACTCCCAATAGAAATGTTTTTTTTATCTAGTTGTGATAGTAACCAAAGTCCGACAAATTCTCATTTATGCCTTGTTCAAATATTATCTTCACACGGCAGACTCTATCATAAAATGTGTGACCATTACACATATCTATTGGAGGATCGTGTCCTAACCGTCCATGAAAGAAGCTTCTATGATTTTGCCTGTATAAATGGTTTTCGGGCAAAAAACCTCTGACAAACGTATTTTTAATCCTTTATAGTTGTTAAGTGTAAATTTTAGGAGTCAAGTTGCAGTAAAAAATAATTTATAAACCTTGGTAAGCCAATGGTCGATTCTAGAAACAGGTGTGTGTGTGTGTATATACTAGCTAGCAAATAACTTGTTTAGCTACTCCTAATAGAAATTGGGAAAAGATTATACTAGTTATCCTAATGATGCATAAAGTAAGAGGTTGATTTAACCAGAGAAAGAGTTCTGAAATCAAACTTCACCCATGCCTAACACAAAAATCATACAATAGTTCAAACAATTCAATTATATTATGGAGTTGTGGAAATAATCTTTTAACATCAGGCAAGCCGCCCAATAACGGATCATTTCCTGAATTAATTTCAGACTGTTGAATGGCGCCCAATCACAGATTATCAACAGTTTCAATTTATTAAACCTAGGGTCAAATTTCCTATCGATTGATGTAGTATAGCTATCATACTTTGATATTTATTCTATTTAATCCAGTTAATTACCTCAGACTCAGTCATCGTTCTAGTTTAACCTTATTTCATTATAACAAGAAAGCATCCCAATCAATATCAAACGTGCAAGAACGGTGAATTAAGCACAATACAATTAAAGAACTCCATTAACATATCGAAAAATTTTATTAAGATCACATGAATTGTTCAGTACAAGCAAGGGATCCGTAAGATCCTAGAATTAAAGTACTACTCACTACTCATGGTGATTACCACGAATACAAGATGAGTGAATGAGAAAACCGTGTTGTTGATTAATGTTCTTTGATGTTTATTCGCTTCTGTTGCTCTTCTTCTCCAGAAATAGGTCTTCATTTTCTAACCTAGTGAAAATCCCCCAAAGTTTTGGGTTTTAGATTTTTATTTATACCAAAATCAAGTGGGCCGATTTTAGAAATCAAATTTTGGGCCGGTTTAACGCCAACCAGCTATTGCATAGTCACAACTGCCAGTTCGGTTTTGAACCAGACCATCTCATAGGGTATCGAAAAATCATGTTTTTGGCCAGTTTGACTTGAACCGGCAGTTTGGTTTCGAACCGGACTACTTTTCACTCTGCACGATGATTCTGAGTTTGCTTTTTTGACCCTTTAAACCTTCAAATTTCATCTTGGTGTAAAAAATTATAGCCCTTTGAGTCAGCCTTCCAACAAGATATGGAACACCTCAATCAGACAACGATCATGCGGTCGGAAAGCCTTTGAAGATGAATAGGTCAATCTTCCCAATATTTTGTCTGTATTGTCTAAATCTATAATTTTCTTCATTTCGCTCCAAATGGCTACAAAGTTACAGTTTCGTCAAATTTGACCTAAAATAAGAGTAGCATGATAAAATGACAATAAAAAGTTTGGGAAACGAACAAAAATTCATTATAAACGAGTGAATATTAAGTAGATAAATCGACCGATTAACCTCCTATAACAATAAAAATAAGAAATTTCCTGCCATATTTAAGCACAAACGTCTTTGTATGTTCCATATAATATGAACACCAGCGTCCCTGAGTTGACAAGCGTTATAACATAGTTAGGTAGGGAAATCAGACAATTTTCACATTATAACAGCCCTCATTTTGAAATTTTGCTTGTTGTATGCGTCAAAAGTACCTTTTAAGGTATGTGGCATCCTTGACAAAATCTTTAAAAGGTGATCTAGCAAGATGCTGAAGCATCATGTGGAGACAACAGCTGAAGCATCGTGAAGACAGTCCAGATTTGATGTCCGGGGAAAGTTCCTAACCGTTTTAGGAATTTCCCGCAACAACAGATTGCTCCAATCAGTTCTAAAAGCTTGAGTTAAAGATATGATTGCAAAAAGAGTTTTTGGAAAGAAAGTTGTTTGACAAGCGTATTTTTAACCTTTTATAGTTGTCAATGTATGTTTCAAGGGTTAAGTTGAAGTCAAACACAATTTATAAACCTTGCTAAGCCAAGGATCATTCCAATGAGCAAATACTGTGTGTATGTTATGCAAGATAGTGCCTTCGTATAGCTATTCTACCAATGAAAAAATTATAATGACTTAACTAAGTGATTTTGACACAAGAGCAAGATTATGCAAATAAAATCAATATTTCAGAATCAAACTTCACTCATGCCTAACACAAAAATCATGCAATAATTTAAACAATTCAATTATATTTGGAGTTATGGAAATAACATAATAACATCAGGCAAGCCGCCAATCACGGATCATTGTCTGAATTAATCTAGACTGTTGAATGCCGCCCAATCACGGATTATCAAAAATTTAGATTTATTAAACCCAGGGTATTCAGACAAACAATGTCAACTTTTCTATCCATTTAATGTACTAACAGTATAGCTATCATGCATCGATATCAATTATGTTGAGGATATGACATCCTTGACAAAACTACTGAAGCACTCCTTGAAGATTGGTGGCTGGAGCACAATCTGAAGACTGACAAAATAACAATAATAAATAGGCAGAGTCTGCCCTGAAGATATGAAGCTGAGACACTATTTGAAGAATGGGCAAGAGAAAGCTATGAAGAGATAGAGTCTGCTTCACCACTCCGTGATGATCCAGAGCTAGAGCAGAATCCTGGCGTTGCCGATGAGGCTTTGGCTGGTGTCGGGGAAGCTCAAAGAATTATACAGACGTCATTAAGAGCTCAGCAATTGCCAGCAAGTGGTCTAAGAAGATAAAGATCCAAGAGTCTAAATTTGGCAACATAATCTTTAACAAACTTGCTAGAATCTAGGAGAAGATTCTGATGATGATCCTTGGCGTTTTTGGCGTGCTGAAGAGCTTGAAAAGGAAGGCGGGGACGCAGCACACAGTCACACGATCAGAGAGATCAACTTACGGTAGCAGTGTTTTATACACTGAGTTGAAGACGTGTGTGGTGCTGAAGGAATCAGAACTCGTGGAGTTTGATTCAGGATTGATCCGGGGTTCAACTGGAGCGTTGTTCGTTGAAGGGACAATCGGGGCTCGGTTATCAGCCGCGGACAGGCATAGTCGCGGGCTGAGGAGCATTGATCGAGGCTAACCAATAGTGAAGGAATGAGTCATTGATTGAGGGGGAGCAGAGGCTGAGTTTGAAGAACTCAGAGTGTCCGACTACTTGGCGGGAGAGCTTGGAGTGTCGTCGACTGAAGATACCGAAACTCTGGTGAAGAGTGTGCTGACGCATTCCGTGAACTACGTATTGTAATAGAATACGCTAATTCTGAGAGTCAGAGCTGTAGCTACTTATTACCAAGATTGTGAAAGCTGCACGAAGAGAATCTGTGAGTTCTGATTGCTAGCTAGTCTAGGAGATTAGACTGAGCATTAGATTTCGGCTAGGTGAGAAGTAGAGGTGTAATCCTTGTACTTCGAACTGAGATCGTGGAATCTCAAGGATCAGAGCATCTTCCCGACGTAGGAAAGTTGCCGAACTGGGTGAACGAATCCACTGTGTCTTTCTTATTCTTCAGTAGTGAAATTCCGCAGAAAGATACAGAGAGTGCTTAAGCAGAAGGTATAACTCCGCATCAGCAATGAAGCAGAATTTCAAATTCTACTTAATCTGGTTAATCACCTCAGATCAAATCATCTTTTTGGTTCTTAACCTAATTTCGTTCTAATAAGAAAGCATCTCAATCAATGACAAACATGCAAAAAGGAGGAATTAACAGCAATAGAATTAAAGAACTTCATTAACATAATTGAAAGGTTCCATTGAGATCGCATGAATTGTTAAGTACAAGCATGGGATCCATAGGATCCCGGAATAAGATGACTATTCACTAATCATGGTGATAAAACCATAATACATGTATAAAAGAGAATTAAAGACTAAGAAACGGAAAGCAAAGAAGAATTAAAGAAGAATCACTACGAAGCCGAGTCTTCGATCTTTAATCTTCTGAAAGTCTTGAGCTGTCTTTCATCTCTTCCAAAATTAGGTCAAAACTTGCCCAGACCAGAATTATTTTTCTGGGTTCTAGGTCTTTGTTTATATAAAAATTAATTGGGACAATTTTAGAAATCAATTTTGAACCGGTTCAGTGTCAAACCGGCGGTTCTGTGACCGAAATGCCGGTTTGACCTTTTAAACCTTCGAATTTGGTCTTGGTGTAAAATAAAGAGTTGTAGCCCTTCGAGTTAGCTTTTCAACAAGATATGGCAGCCTCAATCGGATAAGAATCATGTGCTCAGCAAGCCTTTGATGACGAATATGTCAATATGTGAACCGGCGGTTCAGTCACTAACCGGACTGTCTCATTAGGTATGGTTATTTGCATTTTGGGCCGGTTCCAAACCGAACCCGTGTTTCGATCTATGAACCAACGGTTCAGATCTGAACCGGGCTATTGTTCACTTAGCACTGTGGTTCTGACTTTGCTCGCGTTTTTGACACTTTAAACCTTCAAATTTGGTCTTGATGTAGACTAATACGTTGTAGCACTTCAAGCTAGCTCTTCAACAAGATGTGGCATGCCTCATTCGGATAAGAATCATGTGCTCGGAAAGCCTTTGTTGACGAATAAGTCAATCTGCCCAGATTTGGTCTGTATTCGTCTGAATCTTTGTGTTTTGCCGTATTTTGCTCCAAAAGGACTACAAAGCCTCAATTTAATATAATTTGACCTAAAACAAGAGTAGAGTGGTAAAAACACAATGAAAAGTTTGGGAGATGAGCGAAATTCATCATCGAATGAAGCGAATAATCGGTAAGAAATTAACCGATCATTATTACATCAGTATCTCAACAAACTCTAAAGATCTTGGGATAGATCTTGGACTGCTAAAAGAAGTTTGGAAAGCGCCTAAACCTAGTGGGACTAGGATTTTTTTAATCCTTCAAGGGCTGCCAGTATATAAGGGCAGCGTCTCTACGGAAGAAAGGACGCGCACACACAAACATAACTATAGAGAGATACAAATAAGTAAAGAGCGGAAGCTAAAGGCTAGTGCGCAGAGTTGTGGGTACACGATCTGAGAGAAGATCGCGACTAGAGAATTATGATCTAAGCCTGATCTAAGAACTTCAATTGGAGCGTAGTCTCGTTGAAAGATCAAGTACTTGCTTTGGAGCATAGTTGCAGAGAGGAGTTGTCGCGGACTGTCGGAGATCAAAGCAGAGTTCTCAGATATTGACAGGAGGTCATTGATCAAGGAGGAGCATCGACAGAGTCAGGAGAACTCGTGGAAGTCCGACTGCTCAGCAGGGAGTGCGTGGCGAATGATGAAGCGTATTTATACAATCCATCGAGTTGTTTATTCCCATTGTTTAAATGCATTTTTTCGTGTGATAGATTAATTCTTTGTAGTATTTCGCATCGCAGGTGTATCAAGACCGCTTTCGAGATTTATGGCATTTTTGGAGTCGATGCAGAAATGGACGTTGAAGGAAGTGTGCATCTCTGTGAGTATGGCGCCGGAAGAACACTTTATGTGCTTTAATGACTTCATCGGGCGCGCAGCTAATGTCTTCTTCGGGCGCACGGCTAATTTCTTCTTCCGGAGCGGACAACACTTGATGATGTCAATATTAGGCCCACAGCCCAAAATCAGATTTTGAAGTTTGCATGATTTGGAAGTCTGCATTACCTATAAATACAGACTTGCCACGCCAAAAAGAACAACAATTTTTAGAACAAGTTTTAGAAAATCAAAGGAGGGGCGACAGCAGCAATGCGCGGAGAGGATTGAGGCGGAGTTTTCACCGCCGGAATTACTATTCATCGCAGAGTTACTATTCATTATTTTCGTAATTATTTCTGAACTCAGCTTACTTTCATTTTTTTTATTAGATGGATTTTCGTAGCTAAACCCTTAATTTCAATTTGGAGATTTTGTGGTGCAACGTACGGTTTGAGATACTTAGATTTCGTAATTCAATTTAGTAAATTCCTCTTCTTCGTTTGAATTTCATGCTCTGATTATCAAGTTAGCATAGCCTAGACGTGAAACTAAGTTGATATCTATTGCATGATATTGGATTGACTTCCCTATTAGCTAAGTCTAGCGATATAACCTAAATCTTCAGGTTATGGAAGCGTTGCCTGAGTTTTGGAAGCCTTTGTACTTGAATCGAGATAGTTAAATCTTGAGGACCGAGCGAAGTCTTCCCCAGAGGTAGGAAATTTCTGAACTGGGTAATCAAAGCTTGTGCGTTCATCAGGCTCGGAAAAAGCAAAAAAAAAAGTTCGCAAAGTGACCCTGAGGTTGCTATAGCAACTTGTTGTAACCTCTCATCAACAACGCTCGTAATTTCAGTATCCACTCCCACATTCCACAAAGTGATTAAGTCATCAATCAAAGGACGCGGATATATATATCAATCCGTTTCTAAGGATTTTTGGGTCCAAGAATTAGGACAGTCAGCCACATGTTCGTTTTCATACACAACCATGAGAGCAAATTATAAGGTATCAGCATAACAGGCTTACATGAGTATGATTGTACCGACATATCAAACAGGCTGAAGCCATTCAAACACAAACTTAATTAGTCTTACATTGTGAGACTCGGAACTAAAGTCAAAGTATGTTCGATCAAATAGTTTCCATGACTCACCGCCTGAAGGGTGCACTATAACAGTGTCATCTCTAGCTCTATTTGAATGTTAGCTCATGTGTGTAGTTTTTTTTTTAATATATATATACAACCTTTTAAGATGAGGTATGATAAGAAGGTAGAACATTGGGGATCTTGCATTCCTTTTATAATTGCTCAAAATTTGCAATTTGCATGACTCTTTGTCTATTGATTCTCCACGAAACAATAATTTATTAAATTCTCGTCCTCCCCATAGTAGATCACACAACCATCTACAGATACATCAATTCGAGTGTACCCCATGCCTTGTCCACTCACAAGTTTTTTTGCTTGACCAAACGTAGTAGGGATCCGGTTGTTGCAGCCAAGCAAATTTCCTGTTGTCACGCAAATTGAATCATATGCTCCTTCTGAAAATCCAAGGTCTGTCTTGTTTTGAAGCAATTTCACAGCAATAAATAATTTTGTCTTATTAGTGCACCCTTCAAATATAGGTTTCCAACCCGATTTAAACATATTATACAGCTTGGATGCCGCATCATTAGGTTCCTTAGTTTGTTCTTCGTACAACTGATGGGAACTACTTCTCGGCCCAGGTATATCACTTACCATATTCTGAAACTTGCTATTAATTCCATTAAAGGATGGTCATATATGCGGTTCATAACGCATCTTGTTTCCATCAAATACTTGTCCATTTGCAGAGACCGCTTCAATAAACCTCATGACATCGTCCATAAACATATCATTATTATACGATTTACCTGGATTACATTGTTTGTACATCCAAAAAGGTTAATGTTCTATGGAAAACATGCTAGACATATCTACAATACCTCTTGTTCATCAAATAAGAGTTCTTGAATCCGAAATGATAAATTGGGAAATAGATTACATAATTAAGAGTTGGTTTATCCGAAGTTCTAGAATTTGTGAAGTAAAAAGAAAAATGTTATGCGGTTTAGAGAGAACAACCAAAGATAGAAGAGATCCTAAAAAGACAGATAAATGCCGCAGAAATACGACGCTTATACCGGAGGAATTTGTCCGTTGCATAATTGTATTTGCGACGGAAACAATTACCGTTGTATATGTTGACGGTACTTCAACGATAACAATCGTCGCAAACCGTGTCGTTGTAACACCATCGTAAAAGCATTGTACGCACAGTAGTATCACGTACCGTTTTTTTACAGGATGAATGTGTGTCGTACATCCGTCCTGAATCCATTGTATAATATGATAGAATTTACCGTTGTATATTTTAATTTCACTTAACCGTAAAAATATCGTATAAACTGCCGAAACATTTTAACCATTGCATAACCGTATGAAAACCATCGTATAATTTGCGACGATTATAAACGATCGCATAATTCTGTAGTATATAAAATCAGATTTTGGAAGCTTATATTGAATATTATTGAAGTTTGTTCGCCCCATGAGTGCGTAGGGCATATTTGGACGTTTACACTACCATCAGCCATCATGCACGGGTTGATTAAATGATCTTCTCTCTTAGATGGCGACTCACATCGACCTTATTGCATGCAATAATAGATGAGATGGATAGACGGTTATGTTAATAAATCTGAAAAATTGCACACATCACGATGCTGGAATTTGTATGTAATATTCTTTCTACCTCTTTCACGAAATACAAGTAGAATTGTTTGCACTTTTCGTGTAAACTTTGGAGCTCATCGAGAACTCTCAAGTAGAAATATTTGAGTATCATTCATGCGAGAATATTGTTTTTCCAATTAATTTTTTAAAAAATAAAATTATATCATTTTAAAATTGAAAACTACATCACTTTTATATCGATCGTTTTATTTGACTTAACCCAATCAAAATCACATCACACGTGAGAGGCTATCTTTTAGGTGCACTGATTAGCATCTAAAGTTGGATATTAACCCAATTAGATTTATATTGGCATAGTCAAGCCAACATATAAATGTTATGTTAAACCAATTATTGTTGACATTGACCGTGTTCAGGCCAACATATAAATGCAACACTTTGTGTGCCATTAATTAAAGAAATAAATATTAAAATTAAATAAATAGACAAAACCAAAGTTAGGAGGAGTCTAAGCACGTTAGACGATCTCTTTAAAGCGTTATTGGCCCCTTTTGGTGCTGATATCTTTGGTCAACCGCTTTCCAGAAAAACGACTCACGAGCTTTCATCTTGCACCAAAGAACTTGCTCGTCGAACTTGTTTATCAAACTTTCTTGTGCCTTTGACACAATAACCGGCTTTGGAACTTCAGAGAGGACTACTGAAGTTATCTGTTGCGGTTTTTGAGTTGATGTCCAAATGAAGATAAAGCTTTTTATAGGCTTTGAGTAGTAACACCCTAGGTATCGCCTCACTTTAAGCCATGTGATGCCTCACTCATTAGTCGCATCATTTGGTGTCAGGTGTTGTCTGAGTGCTCGAAAATGCTCTTAACAATCGTTTAATCACTCAGGCGTTGCCTTCAACGTTTCATTGAAGAAGACCGTTTTCACATCCATTTAATGAATTTTTAAATTGCGCAAGGCGAAAATGGCTATTATTATGTTATTCTCGTCAGTGGAGAATATGAATCAAAGTAGTCTAGACTTCTCTTTTGTCTATATCCTTTGACGATAAGACTTGGCTTGTATTTGTCTGTAGATCCATCCACTTTTATCTTCTTTGTGAAGACCGATTTGGAGCCAAGTGGTTTACTTCCAAGAGGAAGATCAACCAACTCCAAAGTGTTATTTGCATGATGGAATCTATCTTACTCCTTATGGCTTCTTTCCCTAAGGTACCTTTTATCGAACTGATAGTCTCTTTATACGTTAGAGGTTCAGATTCTAGCATGTAGGTAAAGAAATCGGGATTAAATTATTTCGGTATCCTAGCTCGCTTGCTGCTTATAATCTCTTCCGGTTCTATCTCCTTTTCATATTCTTCCTTGAGTTCTTGAGTTAATTGCTTAACATCCTCAAGTATTTGATGAGATGAATCAGATTCGTAATCCTTAGACTTATAAGGAAATACATCTTCAGTGAGTGATGTATTCTTTGATTCCATTGTAGAATTCTTATGTATATTTAAAGTTTTGTATTCATACACTAGACATCTATACGCATTGCTATTATGCGCAATAAACAATGAATACACAATCAATGATTTTGGGTCCTATGTTCATTCTCTTATGACCAGGGGCCATTACTTTTGCTAAGCGTCCCATACATCGCGGGCGCAGCCACTAACCCCCGTTTTGAATCCGGATCGGCTTGTGATCTTCACCATACGTAGAGAGAGTCCCCTTGATTGTTATCTTACCAAGTATGTAGAATGAGTTTATGTATAAACATACATTCTATTCATTTTCCAAGCAATGAGTTTATTCTCCATTCCCAACCCAAACAAAATTGAAAAAAGACCCCAAATGCCACCCTTTGAAATCATCATCCTCAAAAAGAAACATTTCGTTATACTACTTATTCAACAAATCGTTACTGGCAGGAGGGATTTGTTAATATGTTTTTGTTTGCTTTTTGACTAAGCAGTCGGTCGTTTGGTTGATAGTTAAATACCCAACTTTAGCTACTCTGAAAGTACACCTAAAAGATTATATCTCACAAGAAACACTAAACTGACTTATATTTCTTCCGTCAACCAGCTAGAGATTAGGAAATGTCGTGATGTCCAGTCACAATCGATTTGTGATATTTATGAACGTAACCACATCTCATCTTAAAAGGTGACCTTTGGTTTGCATTATCTGCTGCTACTCCATGCACTGTCGCCATCATGTCAAAAAGAAGGATCATCCATGCATGATGGTAATGCAAACGTCCAAATATGCTCTACGCATTCATGCATAAAGCTAATCCAAGCTGTGGGCCGATAACACTTCAAAAAGATTCAGTTTAGGGTTACTTGTTTGGACACTACTACAAATCCATCAATTTCAACTTTAACAAAAAATTTCCTGAGTATAAATACTTTATCGCATCATATACAATATTTCAACATTATTTTTATATTTTTAGGCAAACAATCAATCTGTCTTTGAAAATTTTTAAATAATATCAGTCAGTCAATCACTCGTGACTTTCATATTGATGTGCTTTTTGATATCATTACTTTTCATAATTTAATTCCATCTAAAGTTAAGTGCACTAATTTGTAGATGTGGACGAATAAAGAAGTATCAATTTTTGAACTGTTTGTACTGCAATGTGCAGTGTGAGTTTAGGACTCCTCCCAGTTGCAGTGTGAGTTTGGTCTCACAAGCAACCTAAAACGACACTGCAAGTGGTTAACCTGGTTGGGTTGTGGTGGTCCTAAAAAGGCATAGGGAATCTAATCTAATGAAGCAAATTTTGACCATCATGTCCTAATAGTCTCCCCGGCCCCGCAAATAATTCATTAGATAAAATAGTGTGGTTGCAATCTTGTATGACAGAAGGTGCCACAACCGGAAAACAAATTGTATGGCGCTAAAAATAACGATAGATGGTGGTTACAATAGTGCCGTCAATTAAATTCATTTCTTATATCGAAAAATAAAACTACATTTTGCAGTACTAGCATAAGACATTGCATCTTTAGAATAGCTATATACTTAGAAACGCCGTGTTAAGAAGCGTTGTATCCATATTATAGACGAGGCTTGTTAAGAAGCGTTGTATCTATATTATAGACGACCCTTGTTAAGAAGCACCGTCTATTTATTATTTTGCGATGGCGTTTCGTGACAACCGTCATTTATACAAAATACTACGTTTTTGTTAAAGCCCAAGTAACATTCAACATTTATGATGGTGCTTTCGATATAAACGTCGTTGTATGTGAACATTAGATGCCTTTATTTAAAAACTCCGTCTTATGTTCATAAAAAACAATGCTAATGCTTTTCTCTAAAAGTCGTTAACATATAATAGACGAACCTTTATCTTTTATAAGAGTTATCTCATGTTGCATTCGACTAGAGTTTTTTAAGATGACGTTTTTTTAGTACCAACCTATGTCTATCATTATCAAAAACAGGAATGTAATGTTCATTATGTTAGAATTGAATTAAAGATATTCAATCTATGAGTGATTGAACATGTAGATAAAATTTTGTGTGTATATTATATTTAATGAAGTGTTTTTGATAAGGTTGTATGGAATTCGATTGACAAAACCAGCACAAGTGAACAAGTCCAATGCTCAAGCAGTTCCTGTAGCAGGAGCTGTAGCAGCAGATCAGCATTCTTCGTGGAGAGCTTTCGAAGGATGATCAAGGAGCAGCAGAGTGACGGGGAGCTTCTATTTATTCAGAGAGAATATCCCAGTAGAGATTCCCGTATCCAGGAGAAGATTTGGTTGGGGAAGATTTGTTTCTCCAATCAAATCTGGTCTCCTACATATTAGGAGATATTGTTGCTTTAAGGAACTTCCAGAAGTGTAATTTGGTTGCTGATCAGTTGAGTACTTAAGGAGGGCAAGGTCAGTGCAGAAAGGGTGTGCAAAGAATAGAGAAAGCTTGAGAGCACATACACAGAGAGTTTACATACCACAACGAGAGTCGGGGAGTCATGAAGAGCAGAGCGTGCGCGCAGAGCTGAGTGACTGAAGCAGAGGCTGATCGAGACTTGCAGAGTCCGGTCAGCAATTGATCATAGAACCAATTCAAAGCAGGACGAGCTTGTTGGTTGATCAACACGGGCCGCAAGGGGATTGTCGAGTGGAGGAACTCGGACAATCTGCAGAATGCCAGGTCTCGCTAGTGACAGACGGTCACTGAGTGAGGGGAAGTATTCCAGAGTGTGCAGTGCTGTTGGAAGAGTTCGATCGGCTTAGCGGAAAGCTTTGGAGCGACATGAACAGAACCTGCACCAGCTAGTTGCTACATCGGGTGCTATAGCAGACCTACGGTCGCTTTATTTTAATTAGAATAGGCTGAGTCTAGAATAGCTATTCTGAATTAATCCAAGTCAGAGGGTGTTCTGATTGTGTGTGATCGACTAGCTAAGGTTGAGTAGCATAGGTTGCGTGGAGTCGAACCGTGTTGTACAACAGACCTTGAGATTAGTGAATTGAAAGACTGAGGTTCAGTCTTTCCCAGAGGTAGGCACTTGACCAAACTGGGTGCACAAATAGCTGTTCATTATTTTTGCTTGCTGCAAAAGATCCGTCGGTACAAGAGTGTGGTATAGCAACTGCTTGTACACAATTTGCAACTAGAGACGCTGCGAATTTCAATTGGTATCAGAGCCGGAGCTCAACACACAGAGTAAAGATCCTGAGCGTCTGCTGAAGAAAGCGAGAAATAATGAAAGAAGGTCAGAGTACAAGCCGTCCACCATTGTTGGAAGAAAGTAACTATGGTTATTAGAAGGCTAGAATGAAAGCGTTCCTTAAAGCAATTGATGAAAGAACCTGGAGAGCTGTTGTGGCTGAATGGTCTCCTCCCATAACTATGGATGAGAAGGGAATTACTCGAAAGAAGCCTGAAGAACAAAGGACTGCTGAAGAGGAGGCTGCAACAATTGCTAACTCAAAAGCACTGAATGCTATTTTGCTGCACTAGATGCTAATAATTTCAGGTTGATCTCCAACTGCGACATTGCAAAACAAGCCTAAGAAATCTTGCAAGTAGCTCATGAAAGAACTGACAAAGTAAAGACATCCAGGATGCAGATCATTACTTCTCAGCTTGAAAGCCTAAAGATGCAAGAAGAGACTCTATCACTGAGATCAATGCCAAGCTGTGTGACTTGTCAAATGAAACTCATGCTCTTGGAGAATCAATTCCCGAAGAAAAGCTGTTAAGGAAAGTGCTTAGATCATTGCCCACCAGATTTGACATGAAGGTGACAGTCATTGAAGAAGCTCAGAATGTCAAGCACATGAGAGTAGAGGAGCTGATTGGATCCCTCAAACAGTTTGAGATGAAGCTGGTCAAGGAAGACACATCTCCCAAAACCAAGAGTGTTGGATTGAAAGCAGAAACAGAAGAGTAGAAGCCTTCATCTGATGATCAACTAAGTCTGCTGGTGAAAAACCTTGGCAAGCTCTTAAAAAACATGGAAACAAAATTTGGCCAGATCTAATCCTCTTGAAGGCAATCCAGAAGGGGTGGAGGAAATCAGAGAAAATGGAAGGAACCAACGCAGGATGACGATGAGAGGAAAGAGAAAAGAAAGGAGATTCAGTGCTGGAATTGGGAAGGATATGAACATCGAGAAGCTGACTGCCCTAGCAAACAGATCAAGCGTACTGAGAAAAAGGGTAATAATTCTCTGATAGCCAAGTGGAGTGACTCTGTAATATATCCAAATGTGATTCTGAAGAATTAATAAAGGAAGATTTCAACTATGGGATTGAGGTGTCAGAAAGTGAAGATGAGGATGACACAATGGAAAACCTGATAGAGAATCTGGGAGATATCCTACAGCTGTGTGAAGAAGCGCTACAAGAAAACAGAACACTGACTGACAGAGTGAACAAACTTGAAGAAGAGCGTGAAGAGCTACTCGGCAAACTGTCTTCACTTAGTAAGCGAGTCACCCAGCAAATGAAAGAAGTGCCGACGGCTGAGAGCATTGATCCTAGCCCCCTTCAAACACCAGAAAGGTTGCCTGAAGCTCAGAACAATATTCTGGATGAGATTCTTACCTATCAAAGATTTGGAAGAGGAAGAATGAGACTTGGATATACTGGAGAAGAAAGCACAGGTGTGACATTCTTTGTTAAAGCTACTGAAACAGAAATTGTCGGCAATCAAGAAAAGGGAGGAGGTGTTTGCCAAAGACCAATGGTGGAAGAAAAGTTCAACAGTTTAAACAAGGGAGTGCTTCAGCAACCCCTGTATCTACCACCTGTCGCAAAAAGCAATCTCAGCAGAAGATGGTGTATATGCGATGTATGTGGACAAGAGGGACATGTTCAAAGCAAGTGTCCAAGGTTGAAGAAGCACTGGATACCTCAAAAGGCAATCAGGATTGAAAACTAGAGGAAGAAACCGAAGACCAAGTTATACTGTAGAGTGTCTTTCAAGACGGTGTTTCCAGTAAGTGACCACAATTGGTCAGAAAATCAAAGAATGGTCAGGAAGACGCATGAATCAACACATTGGAGGAAAACAATCAATAGGGGATCATGGGAAAATCAGATGTGGAGACCTAAATATGATAGATGGAAAGAAAGGTAGTATGATTGTTAGAACGGTCAGAAGTAGTGGAAACGCAGACCAACCCTAGTGTGGGTGAAGAAAGAAGAGTTCGGAGCTCGAGGAAAACTAGGTGGTGCTGAGCTACATTCAGAACAGACAACTGTGCAAGGTCGAGTTGCTATAGCAACTTGACACAGATATGACGTTGTACAAAAATGTGTGGAGGTTTAAACGGAAGAAAGAACTCGTGCGGGGCACGTGCATCTGTGAAAAACAAAATATCAGCGGGGAAATTGAATTTCTAGGGCACATTTGAAAAGCTTCGTTCATCTTCTCCGAACCTCAGACCGACCAAACATGTACTGCTCAAATTCACAATGGTGCGAACCCGCGGGCTGAAAAAGAACCTGGGCACCACCCGTCAAGCCAGGAGTAGTCAAAAGTCTGCGCCACCGCACCCATCAGCAGAACCATGTCGTGATTTGGTCATCTGGCAACCTCCACAGAAATCACGTTCACGGAATCCCACACCCTCTGAAAGGCCTTTGTCAAAAAGGAGGAGAGTAGAGCATGTCGAATAATCTTTGGCAGAACCATCTACAACGCTTGAAGAAGTTGCCCACCAAATAAAGGGAAAAACCCACTCTATGGATCAAGTTCCAGAGGGTGCTACAGCATCTCAGGGAGCCAGAGAAGAGCCAAGCAGAACAGTGGTCCGTACCCCAGGCTTAGAAGAAGACCCTGAAGAATCGTGGTCTGAGGAGTCATCTGAACTTGAAGCTGATAAAGTATCTCCTCCTCCTCAGCCAGACAAAGGAAAGGCTCCCATCATTATTCCAGACTCAAGTGATGAAGAAGCATCGACTAACTCTGGCAGTGACAGTGAGGGAGAACCTTCAAGGAATCAATCTAAGATACAAGCTGCCCTTCCACAAAACAGGGAAGGGGTCACTGTAGGAGGCATCTGGTTCCTAAACAAGCATTGTTAACAATCATGGGGGATTGTTGAAAGGAAGACCATTGTACACGGAAAGAGATTGGTCCCTGAAAAATACAAATTTGCAATAATCATTCAGCTTCTAACTGAGGTAAACCTTCTTAGATCTTTGACTATTCCTAAAAGTTTTAGTATTCCCTTAGTGAGAGAATTTATAGCCAATATGGAGGATAATTTTGATGATTAAGAGGAAGAAAGCTATGGGAAAAGCTGGGTAAGAGGCAAGTTGGTGGTAATTTCCCCCGAGAAGATAAATGACTATCTGAGAATAGATAGTGAGTCAAGGGAGCCTACAAATGTTAATCATGAGGTACTGACCAAGGTTCTCACAGGAGGGGTGTGCATGTCGTGGGCAGGACCAAATCTGAATACCTCTGAACTCACATCCAAGAATGCCTTACTGTACAATTTAGGCATTCGGAACTGGATTTCAGCTCACATAGAGAAAAGGTTAGTAGAACATTTGGAAACCTTCTGCATGCCATTCGAAAGAGAAGGAGAGTGAATATGGGAGAGGTGATGTTCCCTCAGATTGCTGCACATGCTGGCTCCATCAAGTCGGTTTAAGCCATTGTCATTTCCTCCCTCGTCTATGAATTGATCATTAGACAACATCCGGAGCTGAAGTCCATTACAGAGGGGATGTCTGAAGAGCTACAAGTGTTTGTGGTAGACCACAAACTCTTAAAAGGAAAACATGCAGTGGATATTGCCCAAGAGGACCCCATACTGGTTGCTCCTTCTGATCCATCTTCTCTGGAGGAAGCACATCTCTCAGCTCCGGCGATACAAGCTGCACTCAAAGCCAGGATAATGAGCCATCTAAAGTCTAAGCTGAACTTGCTAGCTGCTGAAGCAAAGAGGATTAATGTCAGAAGAACTCAAATCAGAGGATTGCTCAAGGATCTTGAATAACTAGAGGAGGAAGGTGATGCCACGGCCGAAGAAGATCGCTGAGGATTTATGACAAAAAGGGGGAGAAGAAAGAAGAGCCGAAGAGCCTCTTGGAAATTTCTCTACGTGGAAAATGCAATGACTTTAAGACCAATTATGGTCATATGTGTCTTGAACAAATATTGGTTCTTTAATTTTTGATTTCTGTGCATGAAGGGTTTTGTCAAAAATGCCAAGGGGGAGATTCATAATATTGTATGGCATTCGATTGACAAAACCAGCACAAGTGAACAAGTCCAATGCTCAAGTAGCTGTTATAGCAGGTGCTGTAGCAGAAGCTGTAGCAGCAGATCAGCATTCTTCGTGGACAGCTTTTGAAGGATGATCAAGGAGCAGCAGAGTGACGGGGAGCTTCTATTTATTCAGAGAGAATATCCCAGTGGAGATTTCCGTATCCAGGAGAAGATTTGGTTGGGGAAGATTTGTTTCTCCAATCAAATCTGGTCTCCAACATATTAGGAGATATTGTTGCTTTAAGGAACATCCAAAAGTGTAATTCGGTTGCTGATCAGTTGAGTACTTAAGGAGGGCAAGGTCAGTGCAGAAAGGGTTTGCAAAGAATAGAGAAAGCTTGAGAGCACATACACAGAGAGTCTACATACCGCAACGAGAGTCCAAGAGTCACAAAGAGCAGAGCGTGCGCGCAGAGCTGAGTGACTGAAGCAGAGGCTGATCGAGACTTGCAGAGTCTGGTCAGCAATTAATCATAGATCCAATGCAGAGTAGGACGAGCTTGATGGTTGATCAACAAAGGCCGTAAGGGGATTGTCGAGTGGAGGAACTCGGACAATCTATAGATTGCCAGGTCTCGCTAGTGACAGACGGTCACTGAGTGAGGGGGAGTATCCCAGAGTGTGCAGCGCTCGTGGAAGAGTTCGATTGGCTCAGCGGAAAGCTTTGGAGCTACGCGAACAAAACCTGCACCAGCTATTTTCTACAACGGGTGTTATAGCAGACTTACGGTAGCTTTGTTTTAATTAGAATAAGCTGAGTCTGTGGGATCAGTAGAATAGCTATTATGAATTAATCCAAGTGTGTAGGTGTGTGAGACACAAGTCAGAGGGTGTTCTGATTGTGTGTGATCGACTAGCTAAGGTTGAGTAGCATAGGTTGCGTGGAGTGGAACCGTGTTGTACAACAGACCTTGAGACCAGTGAATTGAAAGACTGAGGTTCAGTCTTTCCCAGAGGTAGGCACTTGGCCGAACTGAGTGAACAAATAGCTGTTCATTTTTTTTGCTTGCTGCAAAAGATCCGTCGGTACAAGAGTGTGCTATAGCAACTGCTTGAATACAATCTGCAACTCAGAGACGCTGCGAATTTTAGTTTCTAGTGAAACTGATTGTTATATTGAACAAAATGTTACATAATTCAATATAAAATAAGTGAGGAACTAAATTAATTCAATTTAATCAATTCAATTTGATTTAATACAATCAAATCAATATAATACAAATTAGATTGAAGATTATAAATCGAATGATTAAATTGATACCAAATAAAAAAATTACTCAAAGTAAGAACGAAATAAAGATACAAGCAAACCAGAATGAGTTGAGGCTCGTTAGTTGATTTCTTTAAAGTTTTTATTGTCGTCTCACCGGGTGCAAGAAAATGGCAAGAGCTTCTTAAAATACAATAACTTGTGAGTATATACCTTTTTGTGCCACAAGGTAATAATCCGGCCAACCAAACTTGTGCAAGCAACTATCACCAAGGAAATAATCAAAAGAGTATGTAAACACAAATGAAAAATCAGCCGGCTATAAAAGGAGGAGATATTGGAAATGAGAGATGTTGTTGTGTGACTTGTGATTTCTCAATCCCTTATTTGCACCTCCTTGTATAGGGGAGGATGAGGCAGTACATCATAATGGCATTGTTGGTGCCAAAAGTCCTCTTGAAGACACCAAAATGAATGTTCCAAGGGAACTATTAGTTTCACAATGAAGTCCCTTCATTTGACAAGACCAAACCCAATTTTCAATGCTCTTGAAAAGAAGAATAGTTCACTCATTGGTGCATAGTCATTACCAAGGCTAGCTAATCAAGTTTTGTAGGCTATTGAAAAACTAATAGCTAACAAGTATTATGACAATGTCATAATCAAGATAACCCTTTATCTCTTCTAAGGAAAATAAATAATGTTTTTCATTTGACCTATGTGAAATTTAAATGCTCTCCATAACTTTGAGTATTTTATTTCATTCATTTTGGCTTCCTTTTGGACATGTAAATAATTGATTTTGTTCCTTGCATTAATAGGAGTTTAAATCCAATTAAATACTTTCATATATAAATACGATCACACTACATTTTCTTCATACTTAATTCATCAAATTTTTCAACACATTACTTGAAAAATATATTGCACAAAACTGACATAACAAATATATGCAAGATACAGTTGTGTAGATATATAACATTACATGGATGTACATATGTTAATGTTATACATATGTAAATGTTATGGAGCAATCGACTTCCACGACACTCACTCCATATAGTCTTTCAATTAGAAATCAAACTCTTCTTAAATGTCTTGAGACTTGTGCATTTCATAAGCTTATTTGCCATTAGAAAAATGCTGCAAAAATACAAGAATGTTGATTTATTTTTGTATCATCAGGAAGTAAATTAATAATTACTAGCTTGGTGTATGTTTTCTGCAGGCAATCCGTTGTTGTCACTAAGTGATTGGAGTACTTCCAGCATGTATCTCATGCAATAATATTCACATATAACAAAAAGCAAGTTTGAAAAATACAAAAGAATTGTGAAAGTTTAGTCACTCGTTATACATTGGCTAAAAGATTTTTAATTTAAATAATTAAAGAAGTTTGTATTTGTGAATTTAATAGTTCTAAAGTTTTCCACTGCATCCGTGCAGTGGTCTGTCTACCTGGCTCTCATGTTATAATACTATTTCAAATTCTTTTAACATACACAATAGATATTGTGGCTATCAAAAACTAAAAGTTAGAAAATTTTAAATAAAATGTCCTTTCATTTCAAAATCTGATTTTATATACGACGGAATGATGCGACGATTTGAAACCATCGCATAATTATATGATGGTTTTCCCACGGTTATGCGACGGTTTAAATGTTTAGGTGGTTTATACGATGTGTTCACGATGACTATGCGATAGTACAATGTACGATGATATAGTCCTTCGTCGTATTATAGGATGGATTTAGAACGGATGTACGACGAGCTTCCAATTCATCGTAAATACAATACACGATACGCCCGTAAGTATGATGCTTTTACGACGATATGGTTTGCGACGGAAACTGTTTCTGTCACAAATACTATTATGTGACGGAACAATTTCTCGGGTATAACCATCATATTTCCGTGGCATTATCTCTCATATTAGAATGTCTTCTATCTTTGGTTGTTTTCTCTACACTACATAACATTTTTTCTTCACTTCACAAATTTTGGAATTTCGGATTCAGTTAGTCTTAATCAGGTAATCTACTTATCATTTCAGATCCAACAAACTCTTAGGTATTGCAGATATGTCTAACATGTTTTTCAGGGAAGAGTAACGTTTTTGGATGTTTAAATAACGTAATCCCGCTGAATCATATAATAATGATATATTTATGTACGGTAACGAGCAATTTCTTGAAGCGGTCTCTGTAAATATGCAAGTATTTGATGGAAATAAGATGCATTATAATTGAACTCTTCATATAGAGGCAATAGTAGAAGTAACATATACTAGATGCGTCAAGGAGCATAGTTTTTGTTAAGGTTTGTGGCATCCTTGACAAAACCTGTGCAACTTGATCCATGAGTTACTACAGCAAGTGGTGAAGCAAGTAGCTGTTGTAAAATGAAGACAGTCAGCGGAGCAAACTGAAGATAGTCAGCGGACGGTCAAAGGTTTCTAATATGAGGGAGTTTCCTTAATTGTTTTAGGAAATAGTTGCTGCAATAGAATTGCAGAACATCCTGCAAAGATCTTGGAGAAGATTCGGAAAAAGAGAATAGGAAGTTTCCTAAACTTTTTTAAGAAACATTTGCTGCAACAGATTTGCGTATCAGCCTATGAAGATTTTGGAGAAGATTCGGATTGCTAAAAAGGATTTAGGAAGTGTCCTAAATGAACAAATCCTAGTTGAACTAGGATTTCTATAATCTACCATAGGCTGCAAAGTATATAAGGGCAGTATCTCTATGAGTAGAGAAGCACACACAAGCAAGGAAAAAGGGCGATAAGCACAAAGCGAAGAGCAAGAGTGCGATCACTGAAAAAGATTGAGAGAGGTAATGGGATGAATGTGATCAAAGTTTGATCATCAAGTTCAACTGGAGAGGAGTCTCGTTGAAGATCAAGTACATGCCCTTTGAATAATCGAACACGGACGATCAAGGTGGTGAACAGCGTTCACATAAGCTAAGAGAAGGTCGCCGATCAAGGGGGAGCGTTACCGGAGTTGAGTGAATTCGCGGAGGTCCGACTAAGCATCTGGAAGAGATTGAAGAGTATGAGATCCATGCTACGGAAGAGCAACTTAACTAAGTAAGTCGTTATAACATACTGTCATACACTGTGTTGAGTTGTTGACAGAGTAGGATAGTTAGTGTGATCAGTCTGAAGAGAGATTCTAGCTAGGTTAGAAGTAGAGGTTGTTCTAGAAGATGCTCAGAGCTGGTACCTAAGTACTTTAACTAGTAATAGTGGAATATTGGGGATTAAAGAGTAGTCCCCTCCAAATGTAGGCATTGGGTGACCAAAGTGCTTGTGCGCTTTATATTTTGGTCTTAGCTAAAGTATTCCGCAATCGTCCCAATCTGTTGCCAAAGTTTTCTGATTGTCCCAAACACTAGCAACACGTCAATTTCAATTGGTATCAGAGCGGATTACTCCACACACGGAGTGGGATCTGGACGTATCACTGACAGCTAAGACAAACATGAAGGAAGGACAAACCGCAAGTAGACCTTCATTGCTTAAAGGAGTAAATTATAGATATTAAAAAGCTTGCATGAAAGCGTTCTTGAAGGGTATAGATAAGAAGGCATGGAGAGCTGTGATCTCGAAATGAGTGCATCCACCAGTGACAAACAATACAGGAGTAGCATAGAAGAAGTCTGAAGATCGATGGAGTACAGAAGAGGAAGTTGTATCATCTGGGAACTTCAAGACTCTCAACGCAATATTTGCTGCAGTAGATGCCAACAACTTTAGACTGATCTCAAATTGTGATGTTTCTAAACAAGCCTTGGACATTCTGGAGACAACTCATGAGGGCAAAGACAAAGTTTGATCGTCAAGAATCCAGATGATCATCACAAAATTTGAGAACATAAAGATGTGTGAAGAGGAAACCATAACAGACTTTAATGAAAGGCTATGCGACATGTCAAATGAAGCTTATGCACTTGGATAATCTATGAAAGAAGAAAAACTAGTTCGCAAGGTACTCAGGTCATTGCCTCCAAGGTTTGCTATGAAAGTTATGACACTAGAGGAAGTCCAAGATGTCAAGACCATGAGATTGGAAGCACTGATTGGCTCACTGAAATAATTTGAGATGAAGCTGCTAAAAGAAGCTCCACCATCCCGCGTGAAGAGCATTTGGTTGAAAGATGAAACTAATGTGAAGCAAGGAACATTAGAGGAGATGATGCAGCAACTTCCACTACTAGCCAAAAACATTGGAAATATTATGAAGAAACTTGATTAGAAACCCCCGTATACTGGGCAGTCTGGCCCCAAAAATAGGTTTATGAGAGGAGGAAATTTTCCAAGGAAGAATGGGACTGCTAATCAAAACAGTGAAGAAAAAAAGAACAAGCCGAAGGGAATTTGTTGCTAAGGATGTGAAGATCTAGGCCATATTCAATCAGAATGCCCTAGCATCCAAAGGAAGAACATCAAGTCCTATGTTTCCAAATAGATTGATGTAGACTCAGAAGACAGTGAGCATGAGGCTTAACCTAGGAACAATCTGGCACTAGCATCTATAGCAGATCAAAACTATGATAGAAGTCAAGAAAGACACAATAAAGTTGGTGCACAACCTTTTGGATTCAGAAAGCAGTGATAATGAAGAGCTCACTGAGGAATGTCCGCTGAAAACTTCGCCCTGATTGAAGTCAACAAAGATCTGAATACAAAGATATCTCGGCTAGAAGAAGAAAAGGAAGACTTGCAAGAAACTGTGGAAGAATGAGCTAAACCAGACCATCACCGCTCTGGCGACTCAAGCCAAACAACATGAGGAAGACTATAATGCCATTATGGAAGAAGTGTGATAATGTTATGACATTCAATTGACAAAATATGCCAGAGTATACCAGTCCAGTGTACAAGCAGTTACTATAGCAGGAGCAGGGAGCTGTAGCAGCAGAACAATAGTTTTGGCACAAAGGACAGTCTGCCCAGCTATGAAGTAGCAGCGCAACGGGAGGCTTTCAAATATTCTCAGAATATCCCCCCAGTGAAGATTCGTGCCACACCTTGAAGATTTGATTGGGAAATCTCCTACAAAGTAGAAGATAGGATCTTGTTGGATCTTTTAGGAACTTTCTAAAGTTGATACTGATGGAGCATGGAGTTCCTATTAAAAGGAGGCTGAGCAGAACAGCAAATGACCTATCAAATAGAGAATCAAGATATTGAGCAAACATTGAGAGAGATTCAAAGTGCCGAGCGGATAGATTGGATCACCACCGAAGAGCAGAGCGTGAGCGCAGAGCTGAGTGGTTAAAGCAGAGGCTGATCGAAGACTTGTAGAGTCTGATCAGAGCTTGATTGGAGAAGGCCAATTCAGAGCAGAACTTGCTTGTTGGCTGATGAAGGTAGGCGATACGAGAGTTGTCGAGTGGAGGAACTCTGACAATCTGCAGAAGGCCTATTCTCACTAGTGATGTGGTCATTGAGTGAGGGGGAGCATCCCAGTGTTAGGATCACTCACGATAGAGTTCAAACGGCTCGGCGAAAGGCATTGGAGCGATGCATACAGAACCTGCACAAGCTAGTTTCACAAGCGTGTGCTATAACAACCTACGTTGAGATTATTTAATTAGAATAAGCTAAGTTTGGAGAGCAGAGTTGTAGCTACTCTGGGTTAAATCAACTGTATAGGTGTGTGTGACACAAATCAGAGGGTGTTCTGATTGTTTGATCTACTAATTGAGGTTGGATAGCATAGGTTGGACGTGTGTCGAATCTGTGTTGTACGGAGAACCTTGGAGACTAGTGGATTGAGGAATGGAGTATAGTCTTCACCAGACGTAGGCAGTTGGCCGAATTGGGTGACCAAATCACTGTTCATTTTATTTTCCTTGATGCAAAAGATCAGACTGTACAAGAGGTTGCTATAGCAACTGCTTGTACACCCTCAGTAACTCAGAGGCGCTGCAAATTTCAAAGTGAATCAACACAAGAGAATGGTGAAGATGCTAAATAGTGGATCTAGCAACCTCGATGCTATACTAGGGTGTCAAAGGTATGGAGGAGGAAACATTGGTCTTGGCTTTACAAGAGATTTGGGTTCTGGTAAGACACTGTTTGTTAAAGCTCAGGAGCCAGAACAACCTGAACCCCAAGAGCAAAAGGTGGATAGGTCAGCCAAAATTCAAAAGTAGGTTCAGAAGAAATAATCGGCAGATGCTATATCAACCAATACAACACCATCAAGGGATGAATATCTGTAGAGATGAAAGCATCTGCTATTTCTTCAACCAAATTGGACATATACAATGGTTTTTTCCTATTTTGACAAAGTACTAGAAACTAAGAAGATCAGCTACTACCAGGTACCAGAGAACAATGTCAAAACGCAAACACTTTGCATATGTGTCCTATAGCTCATCAAACTCGATGAAGGAAGGAAGCTGGTACTTTGACAGTGGATGCTCATGACACATGACTAGAGATCCGACTTGCCTAATTGACATTTAACCATGCAAAGAACAACACGTGACATTTCAAAATGGGCTGAAAGGGAAAGTGCTTGGTAAGGGAACTTTATGCATTCAAGGTCTGCCTAAGCTGAAGTGTTATGCTTGTAGATGGATAAGTAACCTCTGTGACGTTATGCAGTTTGTCAATTTCACTTGAGAATTTTACCAAAGAAGTATTTGACAAAGAAGGCAGATGTCTAATGAATGGTACGAGGTCCATAAACAACTGCTACCTATTGGAGGATGGTATAGCAACCACTACATCTTGTCTACTTTCCAAGGTAGTAGAGATGAATTTATGGCACAAGAGGATGGCACACTTGCCTAATCTTAGAACACTAATTAAGATTGTTGCTGAACACCTGGTTCGAGGAATTCCTAAGATCAAAGGAGATTTGAATGTGGTTTGTGGAGAATGCCAAATAGGAAAGTTACGGAAATCAACGCATCTAGACTACTACAGTTACTACACATGGACCTGATGGGACCAATGGAAGTGGAAATATGCGAAAGGAAGAGGTATGCATTGGTCTGTGTGGATGACTATACTCGTTTCAATTGGATCGACTTCTTAAGGGAAAAGTCAGAGACTACCAAAATAGTAGTTGCTTTAGCAACCCAGTTGGATTAAGAGAAGGGTCTGTGAGTGGCAGCTATAAGAAGCGACCACGGAAAGGAGTTTGAGAACGATGCTCTAGATGAGTTCTGCAGCAACCATGGTATCACCCATCAGTTCTCATCCCCTATAACACCACAACAGAATGGAGTGGTTAAGTGTAAGAATAAGACAATTCAGGAGATGGGTCAAGTGATGATTCATGCAACGAAGGTCCTTTTGAGATTTTGGGCAAAAGCCATGAATATTGCCTGCTACATCATCAACCGACTGTCCATCAAGACGGGTATTGACAAGACCTGCTACAAATTCTGGAGAGAGAAGAAGTCGACTATGAGGTATTTCCATATCTTTGGAAGTGAATGCTACATTGTGAGGGACCGTGAGTATCGGAAGAAGTTTAATCCAAAGAGTGATATTGGAATCTTCCTTAGCTACTCAAAAAATAGTCGCGCTTACAGAGTATACAACAATCAACAGTGATCAAGTCCATCAATATGATAGTAAAGGATGTGGAGGAAAGTCCACTTGGTCATGTTGATGAAGATGCTACAATTGGAGAACCTGAGTAGTTTAGTCTGAACGAACAGATTATAGTTGATCAAGAAGATGCTCCAGAGGTTGCTATAAAAGAACAGCATGATCAGTAGGTAGGAGAAGTGGAACCTGATTTAAATGCTGAATGCACAACTGAAGATCCCCCTTCTACACATATCCCTGTGCGGCTGCCCTCAAGAAAAGTACAAAGCAATCATCCATTGACGAATGTAACAAGAGATCTCTTAGAAATAGGGCAGACTCGAGGTACATCTCATAATAACCTTCGAGATATGATAAGCAACTCTTGTTTTCTATCAAGCATTGGACGTAAGAATATAAAAGAGGCCCTAGAGGACGAGTATTGTATAGCTTCCATGCAAGATGAAATTTGACTCCCTGTTAGAATCTTAAACCAACAGGTTGCTATAGCAACCTTCTGGATCACTTTGCTCAATCTGATCACACAGACTAATGACGTTGTTGAAATTATGGTAGTAAAGTTATTAGACCAATCACGCTACGCAAACAATATTCATAATCCGAGTGACCTCGGGTAGAAACCAAGAAAAAAGCCTAAAGCTAGCTAGTAATGCTTAATGCGAGTCTACGAAAGAAAAATTAGGGGAGATATCTCTAGTGAATACTAAAGACAAGGTTGAATTTAATTCGAAAGAAAGTAATTAAAAGCGTAGTCGAGATCCTATTTCACCCTTAGGTCATGTGATTTGCAACACCAAACAACAATACATGCATAAGGTAATTTGATTGATAATTCTAGGCTAATGTATCACACGCACTCTAGATTCAACTCCCACTCCTTCTCTAAAATGGGAATGATACCTAAGGGACACAATTCTCAAACCCTTGCTCTATTGAACCGTGTAGAATAAAAGTCTCCTAATCTCAATCTCTTGGTCTATTGATAGTTAACTCAACTCCGCTATATGCTTAGCCTAATAGAATGCGAATGTCACTCTCGCACACAAACGTTATCTAAAATAAACATGCTTGATCCTCTAAACAACCTAAGTTCAATTCCAATTCCATCCTTTGGTATTTTATCAATTCATACACATTCATGCGTTTCGTCAAACATTTCGTGTGCATAAAATTAACATGAAGATAAAGCATGCAAATTTTCAATCAAAACTTTCATAAAGATAACATGCATGTTTTGCGTTACAATCTAACCTAAGAGATCCATAAGGATCCCTACTACTAAACGACTACTCAATACAAGACAATTTTTAAAGGAAATTGTTCACCAATTGAACACAAAGTAATAGGGATTGAGTAGAGGGATGATGTGGAATCTCCAACTGTTGTTGTCTTCTCCGAATCCTCAACAATTCTCCAAGTCTACAATTAGGATTTTTCTTCCGGAAGAGGCACAAGAGGCGCCAGAGGCACACATCTAATTTTTCCATCTCTTTCTATTTACATTATGATTTTTTTACCGATTTACCCGCACTGCACGAATCACTTTTGATTCGTGTAGCCTCATAATTTGATTCGGTCAGGGTTGGTCGAATCAAAGGGTCAGTAGCAAACGGAGCTGGGGGAATCACTTTTGATTCCCCTAGGCCTGAATTCCTCTTGGGCGAATCAACTTTGCAGTGCTCGAATATCGCCCGTTTGACCCTTTAAACTTTCGAATTACGTCTTGATGTAAAGTAAGAAGCTATAGCCCTTTGAGTGTGCTTTCCAACAAGATATGGAACGCCTCAATCGGATAATAATCATGCGCTTGGCAAGCCTTCGAAGATGAACAGGTCAATCTGCCCAGATTTGGTCTATAGCGAATCCTCCTCGAGTCATTTCTAATCCGGGCAGCAGGGAGGTTGATTCGACCAAGGTTGGTCGAATCACATTTGATGCGAACTAAATCTGCCCTGGGCAAACAATTCTGCCGTTTGCTTTATTTTGCTCGTTTTTGATCTCGATCGATCGCAATTCATCCGGATTTTCTTCGGGCCATTTCATATCATATAATACATCTTTTCTACCTGAAATGGACAAAAAAACATCAAAAAACTTTATAAAATAACGGAACAAACAAGAAGTAAAGAAAAAATATGGGCAAATATAAGGTTATTTTGTCTGTACATCAACTAGCTTACACTGTCAATACAATCCAGTAATAGATAGCTACAACTCTGATCACATAGACTCAGCCTATTCTAAAATAATGTGTTACGACAGGATGCTATAGCAGCTTACTAAGTCAAGTTGCTCTTCCTCAGCATCTACCTCAGATTCTCAAAGCTCTCCCAGCTACTCAATCTGACTTCCTCGAGTTCTCACAACTCCGGTGACGCTCCCCCTTGATCAGTGACCTTCAGTCAGCTTCTAGAAATGTTGCTTTGCTCTCCCATTGTTTGTGACCAGCTTACCCGCGGTGATTCTTCAAAGCCCTTTGATCTCGCGTCGTTGTACGGGTCAAATTAATCCTTCCTTCTCCACTTAGTATAGCGGCTAAGTCAGGGTCGATCCCACAAGGAGCAAGCAGACTCGTTCAGCTAGTAACCTACAACTTACGAGAATTGGGTTGTGAGTGATTGGGTTGCGCAGGTGCGCGAATGAACAGTAGTGAAGCAGATTTTGCACTAGACGTGCGCAGGCAGTAGAGATTAAGTACTATGACTATGAAAAGTATCGGTAAAGACAATCTTCTATGAATGTATTCCTTATCATCGACTCTAAACGTCTATAGTTCGATTTACTGAAGTTAGTGTCCGATCAAGGCTTCCTAACATGTGCGCATGTTCCGATCAAAGTCCATGAGCTATTAATTCTTGAAACTAGTCTAAGCAGCTACGAATTCTGTCACAGTAGCAGCTGATTATCCTAGCGCGTTACTCCTAGTTGTCACCGTCAAGCTACCAACTAGTTTAACATATAACAACAAGTAGTAAGAGTAAGATTGCGGTTCAAGGCTTCCCCTACTCATACCACTAGCTGTCAACCGTGTGCACAGAATTAATACAAGTAAACAAACTATGCATTAAGCACAAGTCTCAAAGGAAATACTCATAGAATCATGCCCAACCGATACAAGGTGTTTAGCTAGACATGCTAGTAGAAAACATCATAGAAATAGTAAATAAAAGCTAAAGTGTCCAAGGAAACAGTAACAAACAGGTGCGTGCAGGTTGTTGTGTCTCGGTTCGCGCAGTCGGTTGGCGCAGGTCCTCTCAGCAGCTCGTGTGTTTTTCAGTTCTGGCTCTCTCTCCTTGATGTCTTGTCAAACCCTAGCCTTCCTCTCTTTATATACTTCTTGTGAGGCCCGAGGACAATCTTGGCAACTTCCAAATCCTAGGAGATTTTGTAGGGATATGGTGTTCAAGATTTGGAAATACCGCTACCCTGCGCATGGCTCACTGCGCACGTTGGTTCGCGCAGTTGGTTTGCGCACCGCAGTCTGAATCTGCCACCTCCTACCCTGTTTGCGCTGCTAGCTCCGCAGGCTGTGTGTTGCGCTCCTCAAACGCGTTTATTAGCGTGTATCCGACTTAGGCCCTTGTTTCGTCCTGGAATACAAAAACAACGGAAACCAGTAATCTTGTACACAAAATAATGCAAACAAGGACAGTGTTAAGATTTAAATAGTGCGTATAAATAGGCTCTATCACCCTTGTACTTGATCTTTCAACTAGGTTTTGCTCCAGTTGAATTCAGACGATCAAGCTTAGATCAGACTCTGCTAGTCGTCATCTCTTTCTGCTCATGCACTCACAACTCTTTAACTATGCACTTTAGCTTTCTTGCTCTTGCTCTCGCTTATGTGTGTGAGTTCTTTTCTCCATGCAGGCGATACTTCCTTTTATACTTGTAGGTGACTTGCCACTGTCTTAGCAATCTTTCTAAACCTTTTTGGCAGTTCTGATTATCTCTGGGTTTATTGAGATATGGTTGTAGCAACCTTCTTTCCAAAAACGCTTTTTGGAACTATATCTTTTAGCTTGTGCCTTGAGAGTTGATTCGGGCAATTTATTTCTGTGGGAATTCCCAAAACAATTAGGAAACTTTCCCGGACTTTGATTCTCTACTTTTGGTAGTTGGCCAAAAGTTTGCGGTCGTCAGTCTTTACTCCAACTGTTGTCTTCACAGGATGTTGTAGCATCTTGCTAGACCAACTTGTAGGTGTTTTGTCAATTGGATGCCATAATAATCTCCCCCTTGGCATATTTGACAAAACTGAAGGCCTCAGACTCTTCTTCTTCAGCTGCAAGTGTGCCATATGCATCATTATGTCTACTGCTACATCAACAGATATTAACTCACTAACTGGCTACACTAGCTAGCTCTACCAAAAGGTTCACAAAGAGAGCAGAGTATCACGGCCCACATATGGCCTCAAACAAAGTTTCTACCTATTACACAAATGGTTTTGTTCTTCACCCCCTTTTATCACAAATGACATGGGGGTTATCATACCTGGGCTTCATCATTAGGTGTTGGATATTCCAAGTCCCTCAGCAGGCTCTAGAGTTGGTAGCATCTGGCTGCATTCTTCTTTACATTAGCGGTCAAATGAGCTAACTCAGACTTCAGGTGGCCAATAATGTGACCCCGAAGAGCATCCTGGATAGCAGACACGCGAGGCTCTACTGCTGCTACTTCTTCATTCTGAGGGGGAGCTGAAGTCTGCAACAAGGGGTCTCCTTCAGCTATATCCATGATGTGCTTTCCCTTGAAGAGTTTGAGATCCATCACAAACACTTGAGGCTCTTAAAGGAGTCCATCAGTTGACGTCTTAATCTTCAAGTGTTGGGTGGTGATCAACTCGTAGATGAGTGAGGGGAACACAATGGCTAACTTGGATTTTGTGCAACCGGCATGGGCATCAATTTGCGGGAATATGATCTGCCCCAAGTTTATCTTCGTTCTCCGGCCAATGCAATACAATAGCTAAGCCAATCCCTTACTCACTTTTCCCTTATGAGAGTTGGGGATCAAGTTCCCTACGCTGAGATTGTACAGCAATGCATATTTGGTGGTCAGGTCCTCGGCCGCCAGATTGTGTGTGACCCACAACCCACCGGTGAAAGAGACGGCTAGAACATCCGATCTCACCTCAGCCGAGAGTCTAGCCTCCCCATCAATCTCCAAGATTTTTTTTTTATCACAACAGGAGTGATAATCATTTGCTTCCCTCTCCCAAAACATCTACCAAAGAGTCCTTTCCTTCTTCACCAAAGTTCTCAGGATATTGACCAAAAATTCTCTAACTATATGTCAATAAAATCTTGTGGACACAGTAAGCGACTTCAAAAGGTTTACCTCTTCGAGTAAACGAATAATCTCCGATGCCTTGTACCTTCCAACCTCTAGCAACTTCTCATGGATAATCGTTCGCTTGGCGACCACCTCCCATGACCCAGACACGTCATTGTTGGAGAACCAGATTCCTTTATGGGCGACTCCGGGCACATTGACTGGGAAAATAGGAGGAACCTGTGTTTCAGCCTGGGAAGATTCTCCTAAAGGCTTCGGAGGAGTCGCTGAGATGGGGGCAGCCCGGAAGTCATCAGACTCTGAGTCCTCACTGGAGGTGTCAACTGTGATGAGCGCATTTCCTTTCTTGTCAGCTATAGGAGAGGTCTCTTTGCTTGTAGAATCTTCAGTCCATAGATCTTCAGAATCATCCTCTTATGGGGATGGGAAAGGCACACTCTCTTCTCCCCTTTGTTCAGTATCTTCTGAGTTACCTCAGCAACTTCCTCCTCACTATCCTCATCGCCTCCTTTTCTTCGTGCTTGGCCGCTCCTTTCATGTACTTCACGATCGACACAGTCCTCTTCAGTCATCCATCAGGCCACATCCACTTCCTCTTCGTCTTTGCTAGGCCATCTCTGCTTGCCTTTGTCTGAGGGGAGATGAGTGTCTCACTCTGAGGCAGGAGTGTGGGACCCAACTACCACGGAATCTCTAGGGGAACTCCTTTTTTGATTTGGACGGAAGGCGGTGGTTAGGATTCTCTCTATTCACCAGCCTCAGGCTTTGGCGAAGGAGCGTCTGAGCGGTCTCGAGTAATTCTCTTTCGGCCCATGAGAGACTACTTTTACCACCTCTGGGTAAGTACCATGACTTCGGAAGATCGAGAGGATTCCAGGATGCTTGAGCGAAGTTGTGGAGATTAACTTTAATCGAGCCCTAGCTTCCGTTGGCAATGTTTCTTAATTTTCAAAATAACCACCACATGTGCCTGCATGAGCTGATACAGGATGCTATAGCATCCTAGTTCGGTACCACACAGAGACTTAGGGCGGATCTCAGTGTTTCGAACCGTGCTCCGTCCAGTGGCTTTGTAAGGATATCCGCCAGTTTTTTTTCAGTTGCCACTTGTTGTAGCGTGATGATCTTCTTCTCCACTTTGTCTCTAATGAAGTGATGTCTTATATCAATGTGCGTGATCCGAGAGTGTTGAACAGGATTCTTGGAGATACTAATGGCACTCAGGTTATCGCAGTAGAGTGTCATGGCATCTTGTGCAACCTCATACTCGGCAGCATTTGTTTCAATCCAGATCATCTGTGCATAACAACTTCCTATCGCAATGTATTCTGCCTCTGCATTGGATAAAGCGATGTTGTTTTGCTTCTTGCTAAACCAGAAGATCAGGTTGTCACCAAGGAAGAAGCATCCTCCCCGTGTTCTTCCTGTCTTCTAAGCATCTTACCCAGTTAGCATCACAATATCCCACCAAATCTGCACTGGTGTCCTTAGTGTATCATAAGTCGTAGTTCGCTGTCCCTCCAACATAGATGATAATTCTCTTCACAAGTTGAAGATGACTCTCATTTGGGCATGTCTGATATCTAACACACACTCCCACTGAATAATATATGTCTGGACTGCTGGCTGAGAGATATAATAGACTCCTGATCATGCTTCTACACATTGTTTGATCAATGGCCGTGCCAGCTACATCCTTGATCACTTTTGTATACATTGCTTGCTTTGTACAAGTCGAACTTATTTACTAGGTTCTTCCCATATTTTCTTTGGGAGATAAAGATTTCTTCTTTCTTTTGAGAGATTTTCAATCCAAGAAAATAAGAGAGTTCTCCAACCATACTCATCTTGAACTCCTTTTGGATGTGTGTCACAAACTGCTTCACCATCTGCTCTGAGATCGATCCAAATACAATATCATCAACGTATATTTGAGCAATGACAAAGTCTGACCTGGTTCTTTTCTACTCCTCGGTTATAGCCATGCTCCATTAGAAAGACTGTCAGCCGCTCATACCATGCTCTTGGAGCTTGCCTTAACCCATATAGGGCCTTCTGTAATTTATATACATGATCCGGATGATGAGGGTCATCAAAACCCTTGAGTTGAGTAACATACACTTCCTCAGATAGAATACCATTCATGAAAGCGTTCTTAATGTCCATTTGGTATAGCTTGAACTTCAGATGGAAGGCAGTTGCCAAGAGCAACCCGATGGCTTTTAGACGAGCTCTACTGCAAAGGTTTCATCAAAGTCGACACCTTCGATCTGAGTATAGCCTTGAGCCACCAATCTAGTCTTATTTCTTGTGATATTTCCTTTCTCATCGGATTTGTTTTTGTAGATCCACTTGGTTCCAATGATGCTCACATTTGTTGGTTGACGGAGCATATTTATACGCTCCATTGAGTTGTTTATTCTCATAATTTTATTACATTTTACGTGATATAGATTACTCTTTTTGAAGTATTTTGGCGTCACAGGTGTCTCAACATAGCATCGGATTTTATTGCATATTTAGAGAATTGTCACTCATTCATTCAAGATCAAGAAGAGCAAGGCCAAGAGCAACTGAACCGAAGACCTGTTGGTTCAACCAGTGTCGGCTCAAGAATATTTGGTTCAACCGGTTCAAGTCTCAAACCCTAAAATGTTAACACATTGGACAAAGGAAAGAAAAATTAGACAAGAGACATTAGGAGGACACAGACTGTAGCGGCGGCGGCTTAGGGAGAGAAACGAGGAGAAGCTGTTGCTGCCCGCGGTGGTCGTCGGAATTACTGTTCATCACAATTATTGTTCATCTATTTACTATTCACCGCACAGTTCATCCCTTATTGTTCATTGCCGAAAACACTATTCACGATGTTTTTCGTATTAGTTCAGTTTCGTGTTCTTAACTCATTATAGTAGACTAAACTCAGTTTTAATTACATTCGATGGATGTTATGAGTAGCTAAACCTTTTATCAGTTTGCGGTTTGCATTGCAACACTTGGTTTGAGATCAATGAACACTTGATTTGAGTTAGTGATTTATTTCCCTTGTATGAACTGAATGCTTGATTATCAATTTAGTGTAGCTTAGCAGTGAAGCTAGGTTGATATCAACTGTATTATACTAGACTGGACTGCATTGTTAGCTAAGCCCAGCGGTAGAACTAATTGGTGGACTCAGTTGAGTAACTATTGGGCCTATTCGAGAACTTAGCGGTTAAGAATAGGTAGAATATCGGAGTCGACATATCTTTAGCGGGAATGTTAGACTGGGGCAGTATTTATTAGTTTATACATGTTTTTGGATCAATGATAACTAGTTGCAGTGTATTCCTTGAATTGATTGCTTTGCAATTGATAGACTCTCATCATAGATAATTGTTCTTCTAATTTCTCCGAAATACTATTAGAATTCTAGCTCACTTGCTCTCTTTGGGTTCGACCTTGCTTACCGCTTATTAAGTGTTAATAGGTTATTATACGCGCTGTCACTGGTCTAGTCACCAAGTCCCAAACATCGTTTCTTCAAACTCACCAAGCTCCTCTTGCATTGTAGAAATCCAGTACTCATCTTCTAGGGCTTATCTGATGTTCTTAGGCTCGATGTTAGACAGAAAGCAGGAGTTGCTAAGCAGGGTTCTTCAAAGGATATTCCGCATTCTATTCTTGATCATCTTCTTCGGCAGGTTGATCAAGGGAGTTTGATGTTGCATCCTCTGCCACTTCTTCTTGATCAACATTGTTCAGTTCTTGGAGACAATGTTGATTGCGTTCTCCGGATCTAGGGTTGTCATCATCATCTATATTTGGTGGTTCCTCTTCTATATCTTTGACCGTCACGATGATGGACTCGATCACGGTTCCTATCCGTTTGTTGTAGACATGATATGTCCGGCTATTGGTAGAGTACCCAAGAAATATTCCACTGCCGCTCTTCGGATCAAGTTTCTTCCGGTACTCGCGGTCTCTCAAAATGTAACATTCACGTCCAAAGATATGAAAGTATTTCATAGTCGGCTTTCTGTGTCTCCAAAGCTCATAGCACGTCTTGTCAGTTCCTTTTCTGATGGAGACTCGGTTAATGGCGTAGCAGGCTGTGTTCATGGCTTCAGCCCAAAAATGGAGCTGGACCTTCTTTGCATGTATCATGACACGAGCCATCTCCTATATAGTCCGGTTTTTGCGTTTAACCACGCCATTATGCTGTGGAGTGATATGAGAAGAGAATTGATGTGCGATCCCTTGGCTGCTAAAGAATTCACCATGGCTTTATTCACAAACTCCTTTCCATGATCACTTCGTATGGCTGCTACTCTGAGGCTCTTTTCTTGTTTTGGCCTGGTTGCTAAAGTAGCCACTACCTTTACAGTTTCTAACTTCTTCGTTATAAAATCAATCCATGAGAACCTAGAGTAGTCATCAACACATACAAAGGTGTACCTCTTACTTCCACAGCTTTCCACCTCCATTGGTCCCATTAAATCCATATGCAATAGTTGAAGAGGTCTGGATGTAGTCAGGAATTCCTTGAACCAGTTGCTCAACAGCAATCTTTCTGAGAGTCCTCAAATTCAGATGACCCATTCGTTTGTGGCACAGATTCATCTCTTTTGTCTTGGTCATCAGGAAAGTTGATACAGAGGTTGCTACACCAACCTTTAGTAAGTAAGATTGTTGATGCTTTTTTTGTCAAACGCTTGGCAGAACTCTTGAGCGAAGTTGATGGAGTATGTAATGTCACATAGTTGGCTGATGCTGATGTGATTTGCCTTTAGTCCATCGAGCATCACATTCTTCCTTAGGCAAACCTAGTACGTCTAGAGTTCCTTTTCCAGGTACATTGCCTTTCAATCCGTTGCCAAACGTCATGTGTAATTCAATAGCATCCTGATTGTCTTAGACACCAGCAAAGATTCAATTTAAGTTTTAATGATCCTTATGAATCGCATGTACGATTACCTTGAAATTGATGTGTTTCTGGTGTCTGGATCAGTCAGGTTGCTATAGCTACCTACCACGACAATTGTGAAATCAAGTAGCTAA
>OY787610.1:3765306-3817806 GCA_963678935.1 Umbilicus rupestris
AAAAAAGATTTTTGGAAAGAAGTTTATTACAACCATATCTCAACAAATTCCTAAGATCTTGGGATAGATCTTGGACTACTAAAAGGGGTTTGGAAAGCGCCTAAATTCTAGTGGGACTAGGACTATGATTTCTTTAATCCTTCAAGGGGTGCCAGTATATAAGGGCTGCACCTCTACGGAAGAAAGGAAGCTCACACACAGAAAAAAGAGAGACGCACAACTAGAGCAAGAGCTAAAAGCTAGAGAACAGAATTGAAAGTTGTGAGCGTATGAGCTGAGAGAAGATCACGACCCGAGGTGTCTGATCTAAAGCTTGATCTAAGAACTTCAACTGGAGCGGTGTCTCGTTGAAAGATTAAGTACTAGCTTTGAAGCACGGTTGCGGAGAGGAGTTTTCGCATATTGTTAAAGATCAAAGCCGAGTTCCCTGATATTGAGTGGATGTCATTAATCGAGGGGGAGCATCGCCAGATTCTGGAGCACTGGTGGAAGTCTGAGTGCACAGCAAAGAGTGTGTGGAGAGTCGTGGACAGAAGCTACAGCAACTTCATCGTGTAAGTTGTTATAGCATATTTTTGTTACAGTATTAGAATAGGCTTGAGTCTGTGAAATGTAACTATCTATTACTGGAGTGTGTAGATAAAGTGAGCAAGTCTGTGTGATCAGACTGTGTAGCTAATCTGTGTGATCAGATTGAGGGGATATTTCTAGCTAGGTCAGAGGTAGAGGTTAAACTAGCGTTGGCTGAGTTTTGGAAGCCTTTGTACTTTAACCAGAGATAGTGAAATCTTGAGGACCGGGAGAAGTCCTCCCCAGACGTAAACAATTGCCGAACTGGGTGAACAAAGTGCTTGTGTATTTCAGGTTTGACCATAGCAAGATAATTCCGGAAAGTGACCCAGAGGTTTCTATAGCAACCTGCGGATACATGTCACTAGCAGCCCTGGTAATTTCACTACCCATCGAGTCACTGCTCTTATATTTTGGCAACCTAGTCCTCCTAGGACTTGGTGGATGTAGGAAAACTTCCTTAAATGTTTCCAACCAACGAATCTTCTTCCACGATCTTCGCAGGTTGTTACACAAGATTATTGTAGGGATTGTTTTCTAAAGTCTTTTAGGAAACTTTGTAGATCTTCTCCACGACGATTGGTAATTTTGTTTTAGCGTGGATTTCCTAACACCATTTAGGAAACTTCATCGGATTGGTAACCTTGATCCGTCCGCCGGTTGTCTTCAGGTTGACTGCCTTCAGGTTGCTCCATCTATTTGCTTCAGTGCTAACTATAGCAACTGCCAGATCAAGCGAGGTGGGCTTTTGTCAAGAGTGCCACAATCCTTAACACACCTTTTTTATGGAGTTGATATCATGTTTTAGAATATTGTAAGGATATAGCTGAGCTGAGCAGTGGTTTACATCAGTTATTACGAAGAACAACATGAGGAACCTTATGAAGTAGCATCTGAGTTGTATAATATGTTTAAGTCGAGTTGCGAACTTGTATTTGAAGGTGGCACAACCGAGACGGAGTTATCTACTGCTACGAATTTGCTTCAAACCACGACAGATCATGGATTGTCGGAACTAGCATATGATGTATTTTGTGGGACCATAGGAAATTTGCTTGACTACGATAATTGGATGCCTAATACATTTCGTCAAACAAAAATTTGATGAGTGGACTAGGCATGGGGTACACACGAATTGATGTATGTCTAGACAGTTGTATGATCTACTATGGGGAAAATGAGAATTTGTTAAATTGTCATTTTTGTGAAGAACCACGATACAAAGAGTCACGTAAATCGCAAAGTTCAAGAAATTACAAGAGAAATGCAAGATCCCAAATGTTTTAGCTTCATATCATACCTCATCTTCAAAGGTTGTTTATGAATTAAACAATAGCTACACACATGAGCTGTCATTCAAATAGAGCTAGAGATGACACTGTTTTGGTGCACCCTTTATACGGTGAGTCATGAAAACATTTTGATCGAACATATCTCGACTTTAGTTTCGAGTCTTGCAATGAAAGAGACTGTGTTTGTGTTTGGATTGCTTTGGCCTGTTTGGTATGTCATCAAAATCATACTCATGCTTATCGTATTATGTTGATGCCTTATAATTTACCGCCATGGTGGTGCATGAAAACGAGATACATGTGGTTGATTGTCAAAACTGCTGGATCCGAAATCCTAAGAAATGGATTGATATATATCTACGTCCTTCGATCAATGCCTTGCTCACTCTATGGTATGTGGGAGTGGATACTTTTGATAGGTACAACAAGCAAAATTTCAAAATGAGTGTTGTTCTAATATAGACAATGTCTGATTTTCCTGCCTATAGTATGTTATCATGATGGTCCACTCAAGGACACTTAGGATGTCCATATTGTATGGAACATACAAAGACATTTGTGCTTAGTTATGGAAGGAAAGTTTCTTACTTTTATTGTCATAAGAGGTATTTTCCCGAAAACCATTTTGCTAATGTATATGGCATCATTGACAAACTCCTACAAGGTGCACAAGAGTCTGCTACAGCAAACGTGTGAAGACAGCAGCTGATGCAGAGCGTTCCAGAGAGAACAAGCAGAGTGCACAAGGCGTTGCTACAGTAACCTGTGTAGCAGAGAGCTGAAGCATCCTAAATAGCAGATTTCTGTGTGAAGGACAAGCTGCCCAGAATTGAAGAGAAGAGCAACGGAAGCTTTCTGAATGAAATTTAGAAGATTTCCAAAGTCAATAGCATGCCGATCAAATATTGGAGCAGTCCTAAGAATGTACGGAGGGTTGCTGGCAGCATCGCAACAGGTTGAAAGAGTATCGTGAAGATAGAGAGCAAGATGATGCAGCTGGCCGTGTGAAAACAGCAGCGTGTGCAAATCCAGCCAGAGTGAACAAGCAGTTGCTACAGCAGAAGCTGTAGCATGGAGCTGTAGCAGCTTGGCAGCAGTTTTTGACCAAAGAGGAATCTTCTCAGATATGATGAAGCAGTGAATCGGGAAACTTCCAAATATTCTCAGAATATCCCCAGTGAAGATTCCGTACCAAAGCTTGAATGTTTGATTAGGAAATCAAATCTTCTACTAATTAGAATATATGATCTTGAGAGGATCTTCTAAATATTCTCAGAGAATATTTCCAGTGGAGATTCCCGTATCCAGGAGAAGATTTGATTATGGAAGATTTGATTGTGGAAAGATTTGTTTCTGCAAACAAATCTAATCTCCTACGAATTAAGAGATAAGATCTTGTTGAGATCTTTAAGGAATTTCCAAATACTGATATTGATGGAACTAGTAGTTCATATTTAAAGGAAGTTGGGCAGAGGTTCAAGGGCATCGAATCAGAGAGCAAATACTTAGAACACACGCAGAATACCGAGAGAGAGAGATTCAAAGTGCGTGCAAGATTCGATCATCACCAAAGAGAAGAGCGTGCGCGCAGAGCTGCGGTGACTGAAGCAGAGGGTGATCAGAACTTGTGTAGTCTGATCCAAGCTTGATCTGGAAGCCAATTCAGAGCAGCAATGCTTGTTGGTTGATCAAGGAAGGCCACGGAGGACTTGTCAAGTGGAGGTACTCGGGCAATTGGTAGAAGACCTGTTCTCGCTAGTGACAGGAGGTCACTGAGTGAGGGGGAGTATTCCAGAGTGTGCAACGCTCGTGGAATCGTTCGAACGGCTCAGCGGAAGGCTTCGGAGCGACGCGGACAGTTTTTGCATCAGCTGTGTGCTACAATAGATGCTATAGCAACCCTGCAGAATCTGAGTATTGTTTAGAATAGGCTGAGTTTCGAGGAGATAGTAGCTATTCTAGATAGATATCAGTAGAGGGTGTGCAGACACAAGTCAGAGCCTGTTCTGATTGTGTACGAGGATCCACCTAAGGTTGAGTAGCATAGGTTGCGTGGGTTATAATCGTGTGTACTTGGAAACCTTGAGATTAGTGGATTGAGGACTGAGAAGAGTCCTCCCCAGACGTAAGCAATTGGCTGAACTGGGTGAACAAACCTTTGTCCTTGTTCATTCTTGCTGAAACAGTTTCCTGGTGAACAAGAGTGTGTTGTACCAACTGCTTGTTCACAACCTGCAACTCAGAGGCGCTGCGAATTTCACATTCATATAGGCAAAACCGTAGAAGCTTCTTTTGTGGACAGTTAGAACATGATCCTCCAATAGATATACGCAACGATCACACAATTTACGACAAAGTCTGCCGTATGTAGATAGTATTTGAACAAGGCAGAAATGAGAAACTTCGGGTTGTTTACAATTCTGTTGCAGCAACTCTTTCCTAAAATAATTTTAAGAAACTTCCTTCGATTAGAAAACTTTGACCGACCGCTGATTGTCTTCAGTTTGCTCCACTGACTGTCTTCAGTTTGCATCAGCTATTTGCTTCACCACTTGTTGTAGCAACTCCTAGATCAAGTTGCATAGTTTTATTTCAAGGATGCCACAATCCTTAACAGAATTAAGTGACGAAAAGACATTAGTATTTACTGCAATTGTCCAGAGTTAGAATTATTGCCTCTTTGAAGTATGATAGTTGTAGCGAAAGGTAAATACGAACTTACTCCCAACCAACAAACGAGAATGTGTCATTGGATCAAATGACTCTAGTTTTGAGATGGTTACTCAGCCAGATTGGGTAACTATATTGATCTACAACATAAGCTGGTGGGGTATAAAAGCCACGATGCACACATATTCTTGGAGAGGTTAATGTCGATTACATTTCGTGGGATGCTTCCCACCACGATATGGGAACCCGTATCTAAAATATGTATATTTTTACGAGACATTTATGCTTCAATGTGTTAGATGTCAAATGCATGATGATCTGGAAGGAAACTATCATTGAAACTCAATGCAATTAAAGAAAGTTTTCCGCCTTCTTCGATTACATGTAGCATTTATCACATGTCGTGGAAGAAACTATACTCGGTGGACTGATGCACTATTATTGAATCCCATATAAGGGGAAAACTTGATGATGTGCCCACTTGATGATGTCAATTTGGTTGATGATGTTAATTTGGTGTTGTTGATGCTGATAATGTTGTTAATGATGTTAATATTCATTTGTGGAGATTTGTAGAGTTAATTTGATGTTGAAATTGGAGTTTAGATTGGAGTTGTATTTACGACAATTTTTTTTGTCTTATGTAATTATAAAAATGTATATTTGAGTTATATATATTGGAGTTGTGTTTGAGTAGTTTGGTGGTTTTTGTCTTATGTAGATATAAAAATGTGTAATTGATTGCGTATGAATTTAGTAGTAATGGATCGTAACACAAGCCGAGCTCCAGTTAGAGAAAGAGGAAATGGCAGAGGACGTAGTCGGGGGCGTAGTGTTGGAATCACGATCCGTGAGCCATCACATGACTCAGAGCCATCGGTTAGGAGCCTTGACCCACACGTATACGACATAGAGTATGATGTGGGTCACACATCCCAAGACACCCACCTTTAAGAGCGTTACCATCTCCTTCTGTTCCGGGGATCTACACCTGACTCGGGGTCGGGTCTCTCTGACCATTACTCCCTGGAGTTTGCTAGAATGGTAATTGTCCGGAGTTAATAATTTTTATGCGTGACATGCCGTTCGCTACTCCATATGAGCCAACTGACCAGAGAGTTTCCACAGGGAAGAACAGATATGGGTATTACAACCACACATATCTCTTTAAATTTGGGTCATTGAATACTGTATTAACTTGATTAATGTTTCAGTTTCACTCATTCTATGATTGTGCGCCAGATTACCAGTCGTTGCATCAGTATCGACTACTAACCTAGTTGCACTAGTTTACATGAAGTTGAGGAGGGTGCATTTAAGCGTTGTTTTGATACAACTACAACTACTACTATAAAATGTATTTTAATTTATTAATTTATTTTTTATTTTATGTTCATTTAGCATATAGTTAGATGTGAACTCAAGAACAAATTGATGGTTCGTCATAACTTCCGCGAAAAATGTCGAGAAGTTATACAAAAGTGTTGTACTCGTACCGAGCAACCATTCGAAGAGAGGTCCTGCCTTTTGTACTCTTCAAGTTCTAGAGAAGAACCAAGAGAAGTGGGAGTGAGACCAGACATTCGCCAGCTTATCTTCGCAGACCAAGAAGAAAGGCATAATGCTAGGTAGAGGACCTAGCAGACATAGAGGGGCCTTCATCGTACTCAGTGGCAGAGAGCTGATGATAATCCACAATTGCAAAATTTCAACTTAGTAAATACAAATTTGTTGACTTTAATTTATACCTAGTCTTGTAGGAGAAAGAGTTGCGGAGGAATCCCAACTACTAAGAGTTGTAGGGCCACCTCAAGTGAAAGTCAACGGGCTCTACCTTGATCCACAAGACTAGAATACTGTGATATGATATTTTATTTAGTACTTACTAAATTTATACATTTCAAATTATAATGTTTAATTTCTATTATCATACAGAATTGATATGAGGAGAGGCGCAAGGCTTGCATGGAGACCAGTGTTACATTCGAACTACGAGGAGGACGTGGACCTGCACATATTTGTTGCTGAAGTCGGGCTCTCCCAGAGATACAAGCAAGTCAGAGTCGTTGGTGACACATCTACTGTAATTTAGGTGGAGTCAATACAAAGGAGAAGCCAGCCAGCCTAATGTGACATCCTCACATGTTGCTACGCAGATCGAGCAGTCACTTGAAGCGAAGATGGCTGCTATGTTCAACATATTCACAAGCAACCTAGCAGAGGTGGTGAACGGCAATTTTATAAATTAGCTTCTTTAATAATTTGGTGAATATTAGAAAATTGTCGAATACACATTGCATGTTTATCCACGAATTGCATAACCGTCACATTTTATTATCAAAAATCTGTCGTGATGTTCTGATGGGTTTAAGATGCTCTAAGAAAATCTTAATTTGATATATTATTATTAGAAAAGAATTATTTTGTCAGAAAATCGTCGTATAACCACTGCATGTTTATCCACGAATATGTGACAATTACCCGACGAAAATACATGGGAAATAACATCGTCATAATTTCGTCGTATTTTTTTATTGTAAAACCATCAAAAATGTTATGCTGCGGTTTTTGTTCGACGGTTGGTGCAACGGAAAACCGTCTCATTTCTTAGATTTGTGATGATTTTCCGACTGAAAGCTACCGCGGCATATTAATTATGAATTTGTAGTGTTTAAAGTAGTTATGAAACTTATGTGTCCACCAAACGTCGAACATCACTACATGAGTTTTGTTTCCATCAGATCAATCCATATTTTAAATACACAAGACTAATTTATAAATTATTTACTTATTATATGTGATGGAAAGAGTTCGACATGTTCATCTAGGATAATACGACATTTGTCTTATAGTTGAAAATAGTTGTCGGGCTCATCAAGGCGGTCCCTATTCAGGGCCGGCCCTCGGGGTGGACAATCGGGGCACCAGCCCAGGGCCCACCCCCATGGAGGGTCCACTGACCTAAACTCTTTTGGGGAAAACAAAAAAAACAATATTTGTTTTAAATAAATTAAAGTTATTTGATGAAAATGAATTAAGAGAATGTTGTAAGAAATTTCATGCTACTTTTCCTCATGACGAAAAGTCAGATGTTGATTTGGATGATTTTATTTATGAATTGAAAATGTTGCGATGATTTTACCGAATGATGTGTCTATGTCTTCAATTGAAGTTTTTGAGTTCATAAAAATAGTTGGTTGTTATCCAAATGTTTCTATTGCATATCGAATTCTATTAACTATTTTCGTAACTGTTGCATTTGCAGAAAGAAGTTTCTCGAAGTTAAAATTATTAAAAAATTATTTGAGATCTTCTATGTCACAAGAGAGAGATTAAATGGTTTGGCTCTCTTATGTATTGAGAGAGGTATGTTAGAAAAAGTTGATATTGAGACCATTATTAGTGATTTTGCATCTAGAAATGCTCGACGAAAATTTTTAATTTAACTTTATGTGTTTTCATAAATTTTGTAGGTGATACATACTTGTTTTGTTGGAAAATTTGGTGAAGAAGTGTGAAGAAAATGTGGTGTGACCATATTTATATGAGAAAAGTATTTAATTGGATTTAAAGTCCTACAAATGAAAGGACAAAATCAATTACTTACATGTCCAAATTGAAGCCAAATTGAATGAAATGAAATGCTCAAAGTTATGGAGAGCATTTACAAAGGTCAAGTGAAAAGCCTTAGAAGACATAGAGGCTTATCTTAATTATGACATTGTCATAATTTTTGTGGGCTATTTGTTTTCCATTAGCATGGAAAACATGAAGAGGTAGCATGATAATGGCTATGCCCTTATGAGAGACCTTTTCATCTTTTCAAGAGCATTGAAAATTTGATTTTAATCTTGTGAAATGAAGGGACTTGGAACATTCATTTTGGTGCCTTTAAGAGGACCTTTGCCATTCACAATGTCATTATGATGGGTTGCCCCATCCTCCCCTATAAAAGGAGGTGCAAATGAGGCTTGGAAATGATCAACTCACACAACAACATCTCTCATTTCCAACATCTCCTCCCTTGATAGCCGGCTGCTTTTTCCTTGGAGTTCTTCATACTCTTTTGAGTATTTCTTTGGTGATAGTGGCTTGCACAAGTTTGGTTCGCCGGAGTGTTACCTTGTAGTGCAAAGAGGTACACACTCACAAGTTGTTGTATCCTGGGAAGCTCTTGCCCTTTCCTTGCACCCGGTGGGACGGCAATAAAAGCTTTAAGGAAATCGTCTAACGAGCCTCAACTGATTCTGGTTTGCTTGTATCGTTATTCCATTCTACTTTGAATTACTTGTTTATTTGGCTTTCAACTTAATCATTCGATTTATAATCTTCATATTGAATCAAATAGAATTGATTAAACTAAGTTGATGCACTAATTATTTAGATAATTGATAGTACTTTATATTGAATTAAACTAACACTTGATTCAATATAACAATAATGATGCATGCCTTCCATTAATAGTAATACTTCATTAAATGTATTCACAAAGCTTTATCTACATATAATTGAAATTTCATTCAATTTAATCCAACATTCTTAAAGCTTTTATTTGTAGATAAAATTGTGAGCACAATTTAAATATCAAGATTACTAACAAGTTGGTCTTTTGTAGACATGGAAAACCAAACCACAAATCAAAGTATGGACATTGATGCCAACATCTCAGTTGCTCCTACAGTGTTGCCAACCGTGCTTCCAACAATGTTGCCCACAGCTAGTGTTGTGCCAAGTAACACCCCAGTGATGACGGCTATGGCCGGGAATGGACCTGCGGGTTCAATTCCAAGCGGGTCAGTGGCACGAGTGCCCGCCGCAGTGATGCCGGCCGAAAGGCCTGAGAAGTTCACAGGACTGAACTTTAAGAGATGGCAACAGAAGATGCACTTCTACCTGACCACCATTGGGTTGGCTCGGTTCCTAACCGAAGATCCACCTACTTACAAGGAGGATGAAACTGACTCACAAGTGTTCATGGCATATAGTGCTTGGAAAGATTCTGACTATCTGTGTCGAAACTATGTCATGAACAGCTTAAATGACGCACTGTACAATGTGTACAGTACCAAACGCTCAGCCAAGGAGCTCTGGGAGTCATTGGATAAGAAATACCGAACTGAGGATGCCGGGTCTAAGAAATACATTGTGGGTCGCTTTCTAGAGTTCATGATGGTAGATTCTAAAACGGTAGTAAGTCAAGTGCAAGAGCTGCAACTGATAATCCATGAGATTCATGCTGAGGGGATGCACATAAGTGAATCCTTCCAAGTTGCCTCAGTCATTGAGAAGTTACCTTCGGGGTGGAAGGAATTCAAAAACTATCTCAAGCACAAGCGAAAGGAGATGAGTTTTGAAGACCTTGTGGTTCGTCTTCGAATTGAGGAAGACAACCGTGGCTCTGATAAGAGGTTCAAAGCACCATCAGAGAGGGCCAACTTAGTGGAGCATGGTGAGAGCTCAAAGAGGAAGAAATCCTCTAACAAGTTAGCAGCTAAGGGTGGAGTGTTCAAGAAAAGGCAATCACCTAAGTTTCCGGGAAAATGTTTCAACTGTGACAAAGAGGGTCACCGAGCAGCTGACTGTAATAAGCCTCTAAGGAAGCAAAAGAAGGAAGTCAACTCAGCCGAAGCTGAAGAAGACTTTCTGGTAGCTGTTATCTCTGAGCTGAACTTGGTGGATTCTAATCCCAAGGAGTGGTGGCTGGACACAGGAGCAACCCGCCACATTTGCTCGGATAAGAATGCGTTCTCCACATTAGAGCTGAGTGAGGCTGGAGAGAAGTTGTACATGGGCAATTCTGCCACCTCTGAGATCAAGGGGAAGGGTATAGTAGTCCTGAAGCTGACATCAGGCAAGGAGCTGAAGCTTACAGAGGTTCTCCATGTGCCCGATGTAAGGAAGAATTTGATCTCTGGGACACTGCTGGATAACCATGGATTTAAGATGGTATTTGAGTCCCAGAAAATTGTTCTCACAAAGAACGGTATGTATTTGGGAAGAGGTTATGTAAAGGATGGCATGTGGAAGATGAATGTAATAGCTATCAAACCCAAAAATATCAATAAAAATAATTCTTCCGTTTATTTGCTTGAGTCCTCTACTTTATGGCATAAAAGATTAGGCCACGTAAATTATGACACAATAAGGAAACTAATGAATTTGGAGTGTATACCCAAATCTCATATAGATTCCAAACACAAGTGTGAATCTTGTGTTGAAGCAAAATTAACGAGAACCTCATTTCACAGTGTTGAAAGAAAAACCGAACCCCTTGAATTAATCCATAGTGACCTATGCGACTTAAAATTCATGCCAACTAGAGGTGGTAACAAATATTTTGTGACATTCATTGATGATAGTACAAAATATTGTTATGTATATTTGCTTAAAAGCAAAGATGAAGCAATTGAAAAGTTTGCCATGTACAAATTAAAAGTTGAGAACCAACTCAACAAAAAGATAAAGAGGTTGAGAAGTGACCATGGAGGTGAATATGTAGAACCGTTTGGGGCCTTTTGCGCACAATATGGAATTATTCATGAAGTAACTCCACCATACTCGCCTCAATCAAACGGCATTGCAGAACGAAAGAATCGTACTCTAAAAGAGATGATGAATGCGATGTTGTTAAGCTCTGGGTTACCCCATGGAATGTGGGGGGAAGCCATCTTATCAGCAAATTATCTTTTAAATAAGGTACCTCGCAAACAGGAAGAGAAGTCTCCATATGAGCTATTTAAAGGAAGCAAACCTTCCTATAAATACTTGCGAGTGTGGGGGTGTCTTGCTAAGGTAATGGCTCCCGGTCATAAGCGAATGAGGATAGGACCAAAAATCGTTGATTGTATATTCATTGGTTATGCGCAAAACAGTAATGTGTATAGATTCCTTGTGTATGAATCAAAAAATCTTGATATACACAAAAATTCCATCTTGGAATCAAAGAATGTTTCGTTCTTTGAACGAGTATTTCCTTATAAGTCTAAGGAAGATGAATTGGGTTCATCTCATCAGTTACTTGAAGATATTGAGGAAATAACTCAAGAACGAGATGATATCTCTGGAAATGATGTAGAATCAGTAGAACCTAGACGAAGCAAGCGAACAAGGATAGAAAAATCATTTGGTACTGATTTTCTAACATATATGCTCGAAGCTGAACCTCGAACTTACAAAGAGGCCACAAACTCAGTTGAGGGTCACTTATGGAAAGAAGCCATAAGGAGTGAAATTGATTCTATCTTGCAAAATCATACATGGGAATTGGTTGATCTTCCTCCTGGAAGTAAAACACTAGGTTCTAAGTGGGTCTTCACCAGGAAGATGAAAGTGGATGGCACTATCGATAAATACAAGGCAAGACTTGTAATCAAAGGTTATAGACAAAAGGAAGGTCTTGACTATTTTGATACATATTCTCCTGTGACGAGAATCACTTCCATAAGGATGATAATAGCAATTGCGGCTTTACGTAATTTAGAAATACATCAAATGGATGTGAAAACAGCTTTTCTCAATGGCGATCTTGAGGAAGAAATCTATATGGAACAACCCGAGGGTTGTATAAAGCCTGGTCAAGAGAGGAAAGTTTGTAGACTTGTAAAATCTCTGTATGGCCTAAAACAAGCCCCAAAGCAGTGGCATGAGAAATTTGACTCTGTGATGATGTCAAATGGGTTTAAGATCAACGAGTGTGATAAATGTGTTTATATTAAAAACACAGAACATGGTTATGTAATTCTGTGTTTATATGTTGACGACATGCTCATTGTGGGAAGCAATGATGACCTGATTAAGTCCACTAAGGCTATATTAAACTCTAAGTTTGATATGAAAGATTTGGGACTAGCTGATGTAATTCTAGGTATCAAGATTACACGGACTAATGATGGACTTGTCTTAAGTCAATCACATTACGTCGAGAAGATCCTAGATAAGTTTGGAAATGACAGTTTGGGAATATCCAGAACTCCAATTGACATCAGTCAACACTTGTCTAAAAATAAAGGACAAAGTATCTCCCAAGTGGAATATGCGAGAGTCATAGGTAGTCTAATGTACTTAATGAATTGTACTAGACCTGACATTGCATATACTGTAAGTAGACTTGCTAGATATACGAGTAATCCAGGATCGGAACACTAGAAAGCAATCGTGAGAGTACTAAGGTACTTACGATTTACTCGTGATTATGGTCTACATTATACCAGATATCCGGAAGTCATTGAAGGTTTCACTGATGCAAGTTGGATATCTGATATACAAGATTCAAAAGCGACAAGTGGATATGTATTCACTCTGGGAGGTGCTGCAGTGACTTGGAAGTCCTCTAAACAAACTGTGATAACTAGATCCACTATGGAAGCTGAATTCGTTGCATTAGATAAATGTGGCGAAGAAGCTGAGTGGCTAAGAAACTTTGTAGAGGATATTCCAAAATGCACAACGCCTGTGCCATCAATATGTTTATATTGTGACAACCAATCTGCAATTGGAAGGGCACAAAGTGTGATGTATAATGGTAAGTCACGACATATACGTCGACGACATAATACCATTAGACAACTTCTCTCTTCAGGAGTCATTAGTATTGACTATGTAAGGTCCAAAGACAATATTGCAGATCCATTAACCAAAGGGTTAAATAGGGACCAAGTAGAGAAGACGTCTAGAGGGATGGGACTTAAGCCCTTGGATAAATAAAGTCAAGGCAAAGGAAACCCAACCATGCTGACTGGAGATCCCAAGATCTTGGTTCAAAGGGACAACCTAATTGCTGAGACTATGTGCGGTCACTGAGGGGGTTCACCCCCGTTCCCATTCTTTGTTTAAATTGGTGACTCCCGCACGAGGTTAAGCTTGAAGCTTTTAATGATTTTTAGACTTCGGATGTTGAGATTCCGACAAGTAATGCGGGACTACTTGAAATAAAGAATCACCTATGTGAGATAGAAGTGAGGCCGCTTCTAAGAAGAATTAATGGGGCCCAATTCTTTCAAAACTCTCACAGAACCAGGCAGGGGTTTCATGGCCAGAAAAGAACCCAACCATGAGAACTGAACTTGTGTCAGGAATATATTTGTGGAAGATATGTGTTTCGTTTACATTATACGACGAACAGTTCAAGGACATCGCGTCTACTGAATAGTCAGTAAAGAAGATATGTCTTTCAAGGGAAGGTTCAAAGGCTTTGCCCACCTATCCTATACAAATATTGACCGAAGAAACTATCACCATATCGAGTCGAGTCTTGATTTTATTCTCACCCCATGATTTTCTTCATGTGGGGGATTGTTGGAAAATTTGGTGAAGAAGTGTGAAGAAAATGTGGTGTGACCATATTTATATGAGAAAAGTATTTAATTGGATTTAAAGTCCTACAAATGAAAGGACAAAATCAATTACTTACATGTCCAAATTGAAGCCAAATTGAATGAAATGAAATGCTCAAAGTTATGGAGAGCATTTACAAAGGTCAAGTGAAAAGCCTTAGAAGACATAGAGGCTTATCTTAATTATGACATTGTCATAATTTTTGTGGGCTATTTGTTTTCCATTAGCATGGAAAACATGAAGAGGTAGCATGATAATGGCTATGCCCTTATGAGAGACCTTTTCATCTTTTCAAGAGCATTGAAAATTTGATTTTAATCTTGTGAAATGAAGGGACTTGGAACATTCATTTTGGTGCCTTTAAGAGGACCTTTGCCATTCACAATGTCATTATGATGGGTTGCCCCATCCTCCCCTATAAAAGGAGGTGCAAATGAGGCTTGGAAATGATCAACTCACACAACAACATCTCTCATTTCCAACATCTCCTCCCTTGATAGCCGGCTGCTTTTTCCTTGGAGTTCTTCATACTCTTTTGAGTATTTCTTTGGTGATAGTGGCTTGCACAAGTTTGGTTCGCCGGAGTGTTACCTTGTAGTGCAAAGAGGTACACACTCACAAGTTGTTGTATCCTGGGAAGCTCTTGCCCTTTCCTTGCACCCGGTGGGACGGCAATAAAAGCTTTAAGGAAATCGTCTAACGAGCCTCAACTGATTCTGGTTTGCTTGTATCGTTATTCCATTCTACTTTGAATTACTTGTTTATTTGGCTTTCAACTTAATCATTCGATTTATAATCTTCATATTGAATCAAATAGAATTGATTAAACTAAGTTGATGCACTAATTATTTAGATAATTGATAGTACTTTATATTGAATTAAACTAACACTTGATTCAATATAACAATAATGATGCATGCCTTCCATTAATAGTAATACTTCATTAAATGTATTCACAAAGCTTTATCTACATATAATTGAAATTTCATTCAATTTAATCCAACATGTTTTCATGGTTTCGCTCTCATGTGTTTAATTTTATTACTTACTTTTTTTACAAGTCTTTTTGTATCTTAATAAAACAATAACTTTTGTAAGTCACGAAACGGTTTTTTTATTAGTATTAATAAAATTTAAATTTTACTCATAAAGAGGGTCCCAAAAAAAAATTCGTCCAGGACTTACTAACGAATAGGACCGGGGCTGTCTCTATTATCCAAAGTTAAACTGCAATCAGACTATACCTTTTGTACAACGATATAGAGAACTAATAAAATTATGTGAGTTCATTCATTTAAAATAAATAATAAGGAACTAATTATAAATTTGTTACCTTTATGAGCATTTCCTAATGCTTTAACTTACTTTTAACTCCAAAATGTCATTTTTGAAAACGCAATCCTTGCCGAATATTTGACTCATCAAAAGACCATCGACAATTTGTTATTCTACTATTTCCTTGTAAAGAAAACAACACAATTCATTAATTGCAATTAGATTGTCATCCTCTCATTTCATGGTAGTTACGTGCAAGTCTTTCATATTTTGGTACTCTATACTTGGGTTAATTACTCTTAATGATAAATACCACTCAGCCTTATATTTTTTTATTATTCCAACAAACAACAAATGGACAATAAATTCATAAATTGTTTATCTGCATATAACTTTAGAAACCTGTAAAACGCAATGATCTCTTCTTCATATTCAAAACTCAACGGTTGTAATGACAATTATTGCCGGTCCATTTCGTTCTACATCATTTCAAATTGGAGCGAAAAAATAGTATTTTATCTGAATTAACTTGAAGGTTTAATGAGAAGTCAACATTTATTACATAAAGCCACATCTTAAACCATACGTAAGATTGTGTTTAATGAAATCGTCCTCTATAATATTATAGACGCTTTTAACAAAACAAAGCGGCATACACATTAGACTGCTTTTTCGAGAGAGAAAACACCATTTTTTTGAAACAATACAACGGTGATTTTTATAAAAGTGTCTATACGATCGGGTCGTTGTAACTTTTATGTTTCCTTCACATGTTTTACTCGACAATTTATATTTTAAATGCCATTTTTATATTTACATGCTGTCGTCTAATATTATTGTGTACAGCGGTGAAGGGTACATGAACATCCATGTAAATGGACGATGACCTTAATGTGTCTGAGATCAGATACGCTGAACGAATGCTAGCTGTGGATTACTAAAATCAGATCAATGGTGGGTTGGCAGTGAGAAAGTAGAATTTGTTTGTTGTTCTACTAATTCTTGAACTGATCTTTCTGAAATTTAACCAAGGGATTACATTTTGACCAAGATTAATGAACATTCTGAGAGTTGAAGCATTTGTACTCAATTGAATTGTCTCTCAACGGGAACACAGCTCTATAAGTGCATATTAACATGCAAGCGTTAACGATAAGTACCAAGTAGCGTGGTAAGACAAGAAAAAGCATGCAATATGTGTATAGCATTTCAATGGCTATATTGCAACTGCTTTTACATAGGGTGATGAGAGATGTTAAGTGAACTTGGATCATATCAACAGCAAAGGATCGAGCAATGGGTGAGCGAATGGATCGAGTGGATGAGATCTACACCAAATCATGATACATGTTTAGCAGTGGAGACTAGGGCCGCTCTCTGAGGCACCAGACGGGTTTGTTTTTACTGATTCTTCAGTTTATTTGTCTTGAGTAACTCTATTTTAATGGGAGAGGGCCGACAATGTTGTGGGGCAGAGAGTTCTTTGTATTCATGTCATTCTAGTTGAGGTGTCTAACTTGGATAATCCGTAGATGGAGTTGTTATTTTTGCAGACATGCGTCGGCATGCCGAAGATGATGTATAATTTGAGGAGTTCCCCGCCTGGCTGGATGAAGGGGTCAATTCATTCTTTTGATGCACGGTTACATCATAGTTTTGTGCATATATGGAGCAAAGGAGGTGTTCGGGTTTGCCTTCAAAGTTCGGTGGGCTAAGTATTCTGGTGGGGAACGGTGTGGATCTCTCGATTGATGTAGCTTCCTTGGTGCAGGCATGAGGTTTATGGTAGATGCTTATGAAGGATTCTTTCTCTTTGTCAAGGTGCGGAGTCTTTCTTGAAGAGTGAAATTTGAGATTTCGTCCTAGCTCCCCAGTTGGTTTTGGAGGAGCTAAGGTCGAAGGCTTACTGGTTTGGCCGCAGAAATCATCAGAGAAGAGAACAAGGGGCGGGGAGAGGCCCGAGTAAAGACCCTGGTAAATGCAGTTTCTGCGTCGGAACGGTATTTGGACCACAGCGATACCTATCTTTCTCTGGGAATCGTATGAACTGGGCGGCGTATTATTTGGCCCCAAGTACCTTACCGGACAGGACATGTTCGTTGTTTATCAAGCTTGTACGACCCGTAGAGGATTGCAAACTTTCGATGCGGCCGGTGATTATGACTCCCATTATCTAAAGGGTGGGAGGAGGATTCGGAAGCATGCGTTGTTCACTTTTTTTAGGAAGACTAATCTGGAGGTGGCTAGTCTTCTCGCTGGGGAAGAGAAGCCAACAGACATTTTAGTAGCTGTGTGGGATGGCGGTAGAGATTTTTGTGTGGATGTGTACGTTGTCTCATCTTTAGAGGAGAGGAATGGTTGGAGTTAGGGGAGACAGCTAAGAGGGCAGAGGAGAAGAAGATCTCTAAGTACGGAGTTGATTGTTCAGCCAATTAGCTTATGTTCGTGCTTTTCATCATGAAATCTTTAGAAGGTTTTGAAGAGAGAGATGATCATCCGGTCAGAACCGTGGCGGCGAGGTGTGCTGAGGCCAATGGTATGAAGCCGCTGGTAGCACTCTTTCTATCTTGAAGCAGAAGTTGTCTTTTGCCACTCAGATGGCTTTGGCGGATGAGTTTTTATTAAGGAATGACTACAATTAGCCTCAGCTACAGAGTCGAGATGTTCCGCCTAGTTTGTCAATTCTTTTTGTTTATGATCTTCATTTGTAATTGTCTCACATTGAGTTATAAGAATTAATATAATATTTAATAGTCTAAAAAATAGGATATATAAATTTAGGATATGAAATTGGAGGTTACAGACTTTGTTTTGGGATGTGGACGATGAATAGGGCTGTGGGTAATTAAGCTAGGTTACGGAGTGGACAAATCAATATCTCATGAATTGAAAACAAATCTAAATATTTGGGCAATTGATCATGAATGGATGTGCTCTTAAAAATGATGTTGACTTGATTCTTTGGCATTTTATAGTTTTGTTTTCAAGGATCTTCTGAGAGATTATTTAACAGTTATCCCCTAAATGATTGACCAGTGGAGATCAAGATAATGATTTTCAATACACTGCAGCTATTCTGTCATCCCCATTTCAATAAAAGCGAAGAAAAGTTAAGTTTACCATTTACACACGATTAGACTTGCGGCAAGGAACTAAACATGTAACTTAGTTTAAAAGAAGTAGGTTTTGACTTGATTGAATCACACACCAGATGGACTGTGTTAGAGGACGCTTTGTTTCAGTGTATGTAATTTGCTTCCGAAACCAGGGCCTCTTGTGGAACCTTGTGATGGCTATAGAACAAAGGATTGTGACGCTTCTTGTATACAGTTCCAGTTTTTCGCTCTGCTTGGAGGAAGTGGCCAAGGGATGGAGCATTCCTCGTGTTTATGGCATCAGTGGTTAGCTTTGTACAAAGCAAGAAACACCAATTTTTTGACTTGCAGTGAACCTTCCACCTTGAGGTTCCGGCTACTGTTCTTAATCCCGAGGATCTCTGGGAGAGTTCCATAATGTTGGAAACACCCATTAGGCTCCCAAGGGTGACGCTGTTGCCAGGAGAAAATGATCCTGTAGACTGTAACAATCACAATTACAAGTCACATACTCAACTTACACCTTGCAAATGACAAGGAATGACAAACACATTGTTGCAGACTTGCAGAAGCAGCTTTGCTGGCTTCACTACACAACAACCCCAAATTTCAAACAATTGAGAGCTCCATTTAACATTGGTTCCTTTTTTCCATGATAGGCAATTCGGTTTAGGATCTGAGGAATTGACTATGTCAAGAGTCTAATAAGAACAAGAAACAGATCAAGTCACAGCATAAGAGAGACCCAAGTGTTGAAATGAAAAGCAATAAACACTGTTGAGATTCCTTAGGTTGCCTGGATAGCAAATGTCAAATATATTCTGTGAAACATCTTAAGGTAAGACATTCTGGATTTCATAGTCACTGTCATGGTTGGTGGGAACTGAATGAAACATCATAAAACCTACTAAAAATAAATCAGCACAAGCCGCATTCTGGGAGCAAAATTCTGAGAGAGAGAAAAGAGAGATAGTGAGTGTCTGACTGACTGACCTCGGAGTCAAAATCGGTGGAGTTGGTGAAGCGGCTGGGGGAGGCAGTGAGCAGAGTGCTGTGGGAGAGAGAGAGATGTCTGTTCCTGAGAAACCCACCAGCTGTCGCATCCAGAGGACGTAACCCTAGCGGCCATCCCTCTTCCTGAAGAATCAAACAAAAGGTGGATAAAGAAAGTTAGAAGCTTTGAGGGAAAGGGAAAGATGGGTCGATGGTGAAATGGGCATTTTGCTTACCTGTTGTCTAGCCATGGCCTCATCGTCAACATCAGAAGCGGCAACTGTGTGGGGTTGAGGAGCTGACATTTCTTCCCAGGGGAATCGGTTGTGTGGGAGTGAGGAGGAGATGACACATCAGTAGTCACCCACTTCCAATTTGGACACTATCTTTGTGTGCAAGATGCATGAGATTGGACCAGACCACCGCTGCTTTTTTTATCAACGTCAATGTAGTGTTGTAAGGCCCGGTTCTTCTTCAATTTTAAGGACTTGCTAAATTAAATTAAATTATGTAAATTTAAATTAAGTTAAGAATTTAAATTATTATTTATCACCACGTCATCACCATCACAACACATTCACACTATCACAATACGATCTTAACATCACCACCACAAATATACTATCACCACAATACGACAACAACCCACTACCACAAATACCATAATTTTGTGTTATGGTGGTGTGGTGTTTTTGTGGTGGTGGGTTGTTGTCGTGTTGTGGTAGCGGTAGTATTTTTGTGGTGGTGAGTTGTTGTGCTGGTGATGGTGATATTGTGATTATGATGTTAAGGTAGTGTTGTGGTGGTGTGAATGTGTTGTAGTGGTAGTGGTGTGGTGACGTTGTGGTGATGAATAATAATTTAAATACTTAAATTAAATAAACTTAAATTAAATTAAATTAAATACTTAAATAAATAAGTTAAAGGTAAAAAGAACAAACCATAAATTCTAATTCTCACCTTAAGCTTAATTCAGCTTTTTATTGGTAAAAACGTTAAGTTTTAGTTGAGGACATATGATCCGTTTATTTTTCTTCATATGGTGAACCAGTGTAGTATAAAAGGGAAGCTGGGAGGGAGCTAAGGGCACCCTACCAAAGATCTTTTTTCGTCTCCTCATTTTTGAGAAAAGAGAAAAAGATGCGAGATAGATTCCAGTAATCGTGCGAGGCTTTCAGAGCTTAGAGCCCAAGAAGAAGATCTAGTGTTGGAGTTGATGCCCTTGGGTTGATGCAAGGGTGCGAAAGGCAGCAAGCGATTGTTAGCTGAGGCTCGGCGGCTAAAGATCCTTGTCTCAGTGATTGAGATAGTGCACGGGTAAGTTGCATGGCTTTGCTTGAGAAAGTTGCAGGAACCAGGTAGCGTGGAGTCTGTTTTGATAGCTTAGTCGCAGGCTTCTTGAGCCTGGATAGCGCATGTATTGCGGTGTAATATTTTTCTGGGTTCAGTGCATCTTTGTTTATAAGCTCTTGTGCGTTCTTGTTACTTTAACTGTGCTAGGAGTTTCATCTAGTTTAGATTATAGAATTTAGGCGTAAAGGAAGTTCAGTGTTAGCTTGGAAAGAGTGATAAAATTATAATATAGAATTTTTTTCACATGTAATGTTAAAATTTTTGACATTAAAGTGACGTATTTTCAAAATTTATTTTGGACTCTGAGCAGATATTTACTGATCTACTCATGGTAAAGTCTCCTTCTTCGCGGCTTCTTTTTTCTCTCGAAAGCCTAACTGAAAAGCTGCTTTTGACCTTTGCGTTTTTTCATGAATAAATTACCTTCAACAAATCCAGCTAATCAAAAATAGTTATAAATCAAAATAATTTTTGAAAGTTCAAATCAAGAAATCAAAGCATGACATCTGCCAAAAGAGTTTTCCACAAATTACAAGTCATAGGAATGGAATCATCATAATCATTAGCTAATGACTCCTCTGTTACATATTTCAATAATTGCTTGCTAGTAGGGTTAAGCTGCATAGATGGCCAAAAGACTTTCAAATAGACACCCACTACCCTGCATACCCATCAATAAAATTGACAGTTGTCCCATATCTGTCAAACAGAGATGTTATCAGGAATCACCAGTTGATTCATTTCACTGTGGAGTAACATTTTCTGTTTGTAATGGGAGACTTGTGCACATCCCAGCACAATGCATTGGGTCGCCTATGAATACAACAAATATATCATGTCTAACAAGAAACAAGGCAGAGAAAGCCAACAGGGATTGACTGAGAAATGTGATACTCTCTGTATGCTTTGCCTGCTCATGGCATGTCTTGTTTTGGTCAACAAGGGAACATAGCGTGACACAAGAGGCATCACATTAATGCTGATAAACATGACTGGCCCCTGGACGATACTCTCCGATTCCAAGTAGGTCCTGCATTGATCAGTGATCAGAGGTTTTCTAATGATGCACTAACTAAGTCACGTATATAACCACAACAACAAAGTGAACTTATTGGAAGTTGGGAAAAATACTTTCCAAACCAAACACACTTGTTTCACATATCCATTCCCAAAGTAAGCACACATAAGAGAAAATGAACCTTACTTGGCAAGCCTTGTTTTTTGCCCTAGTTTCTGCTGTGCTGGGTATATCATGATTTGGTTTCAAAAATCTCTTCTCACGCCTTTCGCACGAGCCCCAACCATCTGAAAAACGCCCGCCCCTGACAAGAATTAAGGTAGTCAATAATATGTAAAATGTAATTACAGTCTTTTGCTCACAGAAAAATGCTGTGGTACCAACAATCCCCAAATGAGTTAGAAACATACTGCATGTGGGCCCGAACAACAAACTCAGCACGCTGTACATTACGGTTCTCATCAAATTCAATAGTTTTATCTTTGATTTCATAAGAAAGGTTGAAATAGAATGATATCTTTCTCCAACCTGCGAGACATAACATACAGAGGCTCTATTATTAATAGGGTATAATTTGTCAATAATAGGGCAATGTCCTGGTAAGCAGATTTATATGAAATATATTTGCTTATACAGCTCAATTAAAAAAGATGAAATATACATCTCCTTTTACCTGATTTTTTTATAAATGGGTTCCCGGAGATCATAGTGTAATCGCCTTTCTCCAGTATCTGCCCAATGAAAAAATATGTCAACCTACAAAGAAAATGGTACTCAAAACCTCAAACAACCAGAGGTGGATCACCCATGTGAAGCATCTCCAGAAATTGATACAGATGGTTGTTTATGGTACTGAATGATTTTAATTGTCCTAAACTGTCTCAGTTTTGAAGATAGTAACCACAAATCAGCCAAACTCTGTAAATACACACAATTAGAGGCTTGCTGGGCCATAAATAAATACTATATAAACAATCATTTGGCAGTATGATTCTTTGATCAATTCATGTCATTGGAGCACATATAGACAATTTATTGGATAAATAATAGAGGGACCACTGTAAATATGTTAATTCAAATGATCATTCACATTTAGTCCCAGGGCTGTAAGCATTATATCACAACAGAGGAACTTATAGTATTGTTGAATTATCATTTAGGTAAATAATGCTCGCAGGGGAACATATTAATAAAATGGATACTAGCTTAAGTAATGGAATGCAACCTAAAACTGTCTAAGAGATCATAATAGCAAACTAATCTAAGTTAATGTAGATCCTGAGCTGACACATACTTCTGTGTATAAAAGAAACTAACTTCTTCTCTGCTTTGCTTTTTTTCCAATGTCTCCATACAATTCTCAATCCCAAAAGACAATTAAACCAACGTAGTAGTAAAGGGATTCTGGATTAAGCTTATGACGCAATCTAATTCTTCATCAACTGCCAAAGTTAGCATCGTTTGATTACTAATTTTTAAATTGAAAATTTTCTAATACTTAGTATCTCTTGGTCGCGCTGAAGGAACTACAGAACATATATATTCGTTATACACCAACTATAAAAACATAAGTTTTTCCTTCAGATATATTTTGAAAATAAGAATGAGTTGAGGAAGCTCATCTTTGTGCATTTACTGGAAGTCAGCACAAAAGTCCATATTATCTGGCATTTCAGTTTCCCCACTTCCTATCAGCAGATACTGAGGAATAACTCCTCTAACTCATCATACTTGTAACCATTTCCGCAGGACAAACCAGCAAACTTTCAAGCTTACAAAGTGAAGTCAATTACCGCCATGGCTGCATTCTGGTACTCCTTGAATAAAGCAACGGAAGGAAACATCCCAGACAAGCTATGCTTCATGACCTCCCCCTTCTCATTCGCTATCCAACTTGCAGTCTCCATTCCCGAAACACCATTAAACTCTTTGACACTAACTCCCCCAGTCTCAGGAGACGATGCGTACACCGGCGACGCCTCAGGCGTCCGCTTCACGTGTCTAACAACAGCCATCGAAGGAGGACTCGTCTCGCTCATCTCTGAACCGCACGAAAACCTTGCCATTTTCTGTGGACGGAAGTATGACTTCTGAACAACCTCACCCTCATTCCGCGGCGAGTACGGTACCCTAGGGCTTCTGTAATTCCTTACCGGCGGAGACGGAGTGTGAAAATTAGGGCTTCTGGCGTGGACGATCGCCTGGTTTATCGCGAGAGGCTTTCGAGACTTAGAGGTGACGTGTGAGGCCACGGCGGAGTCGATTACTGCCCAGAGCGCAGCGTCGTCCAGATCCTTGTCGTCGACTGCGAAAGCCACTGGCGATGCCATTTCGATTGGATATTTTGAAGAGAGGAAAATTTAGTTAGAAAAGCTCGTTAAAGAAAAGCTCAGCTGCGCTGCTTTGCTGCTTTCGAATTCAAAACCTCCGGATCGCAATCATCGTCAACGACGCCGTTCCATGTCATTTTTCAACTCATTGGATTTCGCTCAAGGTAAAAATATATATATTCATTCTTATAACTTAAAAAGAGACAGTTACAAATGAGCGCTCAAAGTCAAAAAGGAAAGAAGGAGCTAATCGAAGTCCTTTCTTAATAAAAATCCATCTGCCAATGCCTTCTGCGAAACAAAAAAGAACTTCTACCTCAAAATGGAGAGCGCTACCGGCGGCTCCATACCCTTAGCTTCCGCCCACCTCGCCGCCACTGTCCTGATCAGCTGATCCGCCCCCGCTCCAAAACCTCCTATAGATTCCATGATGAAAGGCTCGAACATAAGACCATTGGCTGAACAAAAAGCCTCATACTTAGAGATCTTCCTCTCTTCTGATCTCCTAGCAGCCTCTCCTGACACCCTCCCTGCCCCTCCTCCCACAAAAGGAGAGATAATGGATACATCCACACAAAGATCCCTCCCTGCATCCCAAGCCGGCACTAAAAGGTCCGCTGGCTTCTCTCCCCCATCGAGAAGGCCAGCCACCTCCAGCCTAAGCCCCAAATTAGCCTCCCTAAAAAAGACGTATAACGCATCTCTCACCGCGTTATGCCTTCGAATCCTCCTCCCACCCCCGGACAATAGGAATCGTGATCCCCCGCCGCGTCGGACGTGTGAAACCCGCTACAAGCCGTACAAGCCCGGGAAACTGCAAACACATCGTGCCCGGTACGGTACCTGAGGGCTAAGCGATACGCCGCCGGGCTCATATGAAGCCCAGAGAAAGGCGTAGGTATCGTTGTGGTCCAAATACCACTCCCCGACACAGAAACAGCATCCACTAGAGTACTCACCCGGACCCCTCCCTGCCCCTTGATTTCTATCCTCATGACTTCCGCAGCCAGGAGGGTAAGCCACTGTTGTGGCTTAGCCTTCGACCTAAGCTCCTTCAATCCAACTGGGGAGGTGGGACGAAATCTCAAATTCCACCTCTCAAGCAAGACTCCGCACTTGGACGAAGAGAACGAATCCTTCGTAAGTATCTCTCATAAACCTCCAGCCTGCACAAAGGAGGCCTCTGCACCTGAGAGAGCCACATCGCTCCCCATCGGAATTCCAAGCCCCCCAAACTTAAGAGGTAAACCCACCAATGTTCTTTGCTCCATCGTGAAACCCGTGTTCCAGATATGTACCAAACTCTGATGCACCGCTGTGTCGAAAGAGCGAATCGACCTCTCAATCCAATCGGGCGGTGAACACCGCAAATTATACATCATCTTCGGCATGCCAACGCAGGCGCGCAAAACTCTCCTAGGATTATCCAACTTAGACACCTCAACTCCAGCTACGGATTATCCAACTTAGACACCTCAGTTAGGATGGCCTGAATGCGTAAAACTCTCTTCCCCACCACCTCATCGGCCCCTCTTCTATCTGCTGAAATAGGATTACCCAAAACAGATAAAGCCGATGAGTCCGAGACCACAACCCGTCTGGCACCTCAGGAGGCCGGTTCCTGCCACCTCCTGGCCACCACCATAAGGATTTGGTATGGTTCACCACCAACCCAAGCCGTGGCCCTGAATCTCGAATGACCCCAAACGCCATCGACAAATCCTCTCTATGTCCCATCAATATACCATCGTCCAGACACCAAGCGTTGAGCATCAAACGAGGACACAACTCTCCAATCCGACGAAGCAAAAGCTGCAAAGCGATGGCAAAAAGCAATGGCCCCAAAGGATCGCCTTGCTACACCCCCCGACAACTAAGAATGGTCGACTCTCCAAAAAAGAGCAAAGCTTGAGACCCATAACAATACTCAACCCAAGCGCTCAGTGCTGGAAAATGCAGCCGCACTCCTTCCAAGAAAACCTCTCTACTGACTAGATTAAAAGCATTTGTGAGATCCAACTTCAAAACCCCTAGCCTCTCATCGGCTGAATGCTTCCCCATCAAGTGATTTAAAGAGTGTATAATAGCCTTTGCTGTCCCTCTCACTCCCATCCCCAACTGAAAAGGCAATAAATAAGTCGCCGCTGAAGCTCTAACCGCATTTTAGACGCCAGACGCCGCCAAACCTCTTCCACTGCGACCGGCCTCACCCCTCCTCCAGGTTTCGCAAGAGGAATAACTAAAGCACTCATAAGAAGGGGAGCCAAACTAAGAGGCGCTCTCTTACTGAGCAAAAGCGCGACATGGACTGTCAAAACTCTCTGCAACGGAACCTCCTCCACCCGACCTGCGACCCCCTGAACCATATCGAATAACAGCTGCGGCTTTAGCCCATCCCGCTCCCCGGCGGAACAGCTCGAAAAAGAATGAAGAGCCCGCGACACCTCCTCCCAAGAAGGCACAATCGAATCAGGAGACAGCCCCGTGGGAATCCCTGGAGGTGGAGCCTACGGGTGCTTACGGACGAGCTCATCAATCACGTCTAGAGACCGTGGCAATACCCCTCCACTAACTAAAGCACCCGCCGCATCACAGAGACGACCCATCGTCGCCAACTTCTTGCAGCGCTTCACATTAACCTTTCTCTGGTCTTCCTCAGAAAAAATCGGCACCCGCCTCCCAGACGCCCCCAACCCCAAAGCCTCCTGCCAAAGACAACGCTTACCGTCCCCTCCCCCTCCCCCTCCCCACACCTCTAACCTACGAGCCACTAACTCAGACAAGGAGACTCCATCGCTTTCTTCTTTTTTGACCGATCGAAGAACTGATACAATAAAAATCTGCATGATCCCCCATCGGTTAAGGTCACCAGGAACCTCATTAACCACTCTAACTGCTTCGACATAGCACTTAGCCACCCCTCTCCTACAAGCTCTTGGAATGAAGTTCAGGGTTGGAATCGCAACACACCTCAATTTCTTGAGAACCTCAGGATCTTCGTCAACAGGGTCAAAACCACCGGGAACCTCCCTAAGGACCGTCAGGTCCTGCTGCACATCTATCACCTCCCTCAAAACCGGCACCGCCGACCCAGCCGGCATGTTAATCGGCAACTCCTCGGAACCAACGAAGGTGGCCCCGCAACCGCAGCCTCGACACCGAGTCCCCACCCTGTAAGTCTTACTGCACCGCCCGCACAACCATCTCCCATGCCCACGAAGGTGCTGAACTAACTCCACCAGTCCTCTACTCGACAGACATTCACTCCGCGGCCTTCTCAAGTGGCAAGATACATGATCCCGCAAAGCACTACTGCCCCTCATATTCACGCCAAATCTTGGACAAAACGAAAAAGGGCACTTCCAACCCAGGCCCAAACCGCCCAATACATCATTAACAAGACCACTATCTTGAGACTCCATCTCATTCCACAGCTTTCTTAATCTACAAACCGAATTCTGATGCCCAACATGCTAATGAAAACAACTCACACCTACCATGGCCAACCCTTCCCAAGCTCCTTGATCAAGTAAACCCTACTCAGGCCACCCCACTCACTGGCTGTCACTCTCTTCCCACTCCAAAACCCACTAGCAAGACACTAAACCCCAGAAACAAAGCTCCGATTTTCAAACCCCGTCCTCTGCAACAATGGCCACTCGCTCCATCTCCCACTTCCGCATCGACCGAAACGCCGCCGTTTCACCAGCTACGTTGGAGCTCAAGCTCGGCCCTCCTCCTGCCCTGGCTCTGAACTACAGTGAGGTCTTCGGGAGGGTGCACGGAGAAGGAGTCCCTGAACAGAAGTTACCTGCGCCTCTGCCACTTTTAGGGTTTGTGTGTGGCTTTTAGAAATTCAAAGATGAGTACGGGTGGATTGAGCAAGGGAGGCAGAGGCAAATCCAAGTCCACGACTTCGGTTTCCAGATCGCACAAGGCTGGGCTTCAGTTCCCCGTCGGTCGCATCGCTCGTTTACTGAACCTCACCACAACCATCAAAGCTCAGCGCGATGCCGATTCGCTACCAGACCCATTTCAACCCCATTTCATCCAAACCCACAACCCATCACAGATCTCCGAAACCCTTCTTCAAATGCAACCTATCGCTTCAAACCGCATGGTTTCGCTTCTTAATCAAATGTCGAGAGCATCCGCACCCGTTTCTTCCAGAAGAGAGTTTTTTTGGAGTAACTTTTATTATTATTGATCAAACAGTAACAATATTTTACACAATTTATGCACCCATGACATACTCCGTGTAAAATTTCTCTTACTATTTACGAAATAAAATAAATTTAGAGAACATTTAATTTTTTTTCGAAGTTTAGGAATTATTACTTTGAGAAATTTCTCTTACTATTCACGAAATAAAATAATTTTTTTGAAAACATTTTTTTTTAAATTTTAGGAAATTATTGCTCTATTATTGATATAGATTGCGATAAAATTTTGGATCAATTATAACAAACACGTGTAATTGAGGATAAATTCCAAATCTTTATAAAATGAGGTTCACAAATCTTGTAAACTCACACCGTCAATCTTCTTGTCTACTTCATTTTTATTTTTTTCTTCATTCTTATAGCTACATAATGGATCCATACAGTTTTGATGAGAGTTTTCAAGCATTCCAACAAATAATGACTGAAATGAGATGAGTAATTCCTTTGTTATGGATGTGGTAGTCGTAATGACACTTGTTGTTCAAGCGGAAGAGCCGAGACTTCGTCGACAACCAAATCGACCCAGAAAACGGAGGCCAAGAGGGCAGAATCTGCTAGAAGATTACTTCATCGAGCGGCCAATTTTCCTAGAAGGAGATTTTCGTCGAAGGTATTATATGAGCAGTACTCTCTTTAATCGTATAAAAACTAAACTTAGTAATAATGATGCGTACTGGCATCAAAGAAGCGATAACGCTGGAGTTCTTGGCCTTCTTCTCGAACAGAAGATGACCGCTGTTATAACAATGTTAGGTAATTGTGGTGTCGTCAGGTAGTTGAACATTATAAAGGTCGCTATATGCGCTCTTCAAATGAAGCCGACCTAACTCGACTGTTACGAAGGGCTGAGCAACGAGGATTTTCAGGTATGATACGAAGTATAGATTGTATGCACTGCGAATGGAAGAATTGTCCGACGGCATGGCAAGGATCCTATTCAGGTCGTAAGAGTCGTCCAACAATTAATTTGAAGGTTGGAGCATCATATGATACTTGGATATGGCACAGTTTCATTGTTGTACCGGGATCACAAAATGATATCAATGTCCTGCACCAATCAGACATATTCGATCCGTATCTTGGAGGACTCACCCCTCAGGTAACATACAAGGTTAATGGAAGCACATATCGCAACACTTATTATTTAGCTGATGAAATCTATCCAAGGTATTCCTCGTTTGTGAAAACAATTCGTAATCCTCAAAGTGAAGCTGAAAAATTATTGCAAAAAGAAACAAGAATGGTAATCAAATTCGGTTGAAAGAGCTCACCAATCTGCAGCATTTGGCGAACGCCTTACAAATCTTCATTATGTTTATCTTGAACTTCAAAATGGTGAAGCATAATTGATACCGGTGAATCATAATGTAATCGACGATAATGATGTAATTAAGCTCACAATCGATCAATAAGATGTTTTTATTGATGATATAATCCAATCTGTCATCAATAATTAAAATAAATACTTGCTAATCAAATCAATACACATTAATTAACAAATATTATAAATCAGATATTAAAATTTCAAATTTCAAGAAAGATTAAATTTAATATCAAATTTCAAAAAAGATTAAAAAACAATTCGCAGCCACAATGGAGAAGACCAAGCTTCCCGCACCAGATCGGGGAGCAATCCCGAGCAATCGGACCTCGCCGAAGATTTATTGGACAGAGATCGGAGAGCAATTTCTTCGTTGGACTGTTCATCTCCAGTCGCGTCGCTTCTTCTCCTGTCTAGATCGACGCGCCAAACAACTTCTCCCTCGCTTCCTCGACGAGCAATCCTCCGAGGATGTTCTTCCTCGTCAACCATTATTTCTCACCGAGCAATCGCCGCTGTGCACAAATTGAAACAACCGCTTGCTGAATGCTTCAGAAAAAATCGACCGCAGCATATGCCATAGTATTATAACGTTGCCACGTAGTAGTTTTAAATGAAAGTTTCTTATAGTTAAACACTACGCTAGGCTCATATTATAAACTAGAAGAGAACTAAAGAGAGAGAGAGAGAGAAAACGGATGAAAAGAGCTGGTAACAAAACATACAAGTGCAAAATGCATCATCAGCTTTTCCTTTTGAAAATATGTTCTAACCTACTTAATCAGAAGAGGTTGGTCTGGCGTCCGATTCGTATCGGCAATCCAAAATTTTGATAAGCTCTGATCTCGCCGCCAAGTCCTGCAGTCACAATGACCAGACCCCATGTGGTGGGCTGAATGGTTTGAGCTCCATGGCCACCCCCATCGAACAAATTCCACGACGAGGACCAAGATTGCGAGCCAGACGATATGGATGGAGATTCTCCATACCTGATTGACGCGGAGGATGAACTAAACGAGTCGCCTAGTTCAGAATCTGTGCGTGACACTTGAGCAGGATCTTCCTCCGGGCTAGTTGCTACTTTTTCTGTCATGTCTTTCCTTCTAGGAAGTGGTGGAAGATTCCTCTTACTGGTTGCATTTGCTTCATCTGGCGTCGGAGAGCCGTTGGTTGAAGGCGTCGGGGTTGTGCGCTTTGAGTGTCTTTTGGAATGTATTGGGACCGCGGGAGGATCACCTTTTATGCAACCGGGCCATGGTACCGCCACTGACACATCTTTGCAATGGAAATGTTCGTGCGATCTTGTCGTCACCTGACCTTTTTTCCCCGAGTTGCGATGATCGTCACATTTCCATACATAAACTTGAGAATCTTCGCTTGCTGACACAATGTACTTTCCCTCCTGACCATAAGAAGCCGAGATCTGGCTGTTTGTGTTACGAAAACCTTTAAGCCACACAAAATCTAAATATTACCACGAGGCGAACACAAGTACCAAAAAACGCCAGCCCTTTTCTGAGAGATGAATACCTCTGAACTTGTGAACAATCTCTGTACCATCATATACTCGGATACGGGAGTCTGCAGATGTTATCAAGACATCTGATGGATTTCCTGGCGCGAACTGGAAACCTGTAATCTTTTTGGGTTGGGACTTTTTGGTACTGATATCAATCTGACCAATCTGGTTCAGTTTGCAATCTGAATCACAAAAATACCCATTGTAAGTAACATAATCCAATGCGCCTGAGAGGAACTAATTGAATGTTAAAAATGGCACCGTTGAGGCTATACATCCTGCAGCTCCCTTTATGCGAACCAATAAGAGCACCCTGTAGCTTGAAACATTTCTAGTCAGTATCAATAAGCAGCATGTGTTGAGGAGCGAGATAAGATGATTACCTGGCCGTCTGGGGTGTAGCATGCTGCCGTAACCATTTCATGGAGATCAGTCCAGTCCACAACTTTGCGACTAGGTATGTTCCATATTCTGACCTTTGCGTCTAACGAGCCGCTAATGAAATATCTGTCGTCGACAGGATTGAACTGTATGCAAGTTACTGCAGAGAAAATAAACATCATGAAGGAAAAAAGGTATACAATTCAGACTGAGCCATGTTTCTCACCATAGTCATTGTGTGCGAATAGTTTTAAGCAGCTCTTGGTTTCCAAGTCCCAAAGTCGGACAGTCTTGTCCATGGAAGAGGATAGAAGTAGCTACAAAAGGCAAGCATCTCATGTTTTTTCATTCCCAGGAAATGTTAATGAATTAATTCTGAGAGGCTAACCTGAGATTTTGACCACGATAAGTCCAGGATGTCGTCCTGATGGCCGGTGAATGAGCAGAATGGTTTCTCCGACAGGGAAAAAACAGTTTCTGGTACATACACATAATCCGGAATAGAGCTTCCTTTCTTCTTCCCTTTTTTCTTTTTCTCTCGTGGAGGTGTCATTACAGGTGACTCTCCTCCGAGAAAATCCAAATCCGGGGAAGTACCACCGGACTGAAATGGCGATGAAATCCCATGTTCAGGTGATCTTGATGGCATAACCTCGCATTCTTGCACTTCCCATACATGGATTACCCTGTCTTCTCCTGCGCTAGCTAAGTAGCATGCATCTGGACTAAACTTTATAGTCCATATGGAGCCCTCATGAGCCTGTATTTCCTGACACAAGCGCAACGCGGTAAGTTCCTTGTGGGACTTACCTTGCGCACGCACTTTAACCCATTCAGAGTTAGTTGCATTTTTGCTGGCTCGTTGCTGATCTCCCAAAGGGGACGATGAATGCTCCTTGTCTGTCAGCAGGCCGCTCATCGAATTGGCAACTCCCTTGATGTTTTTTAAGATGGAAACACCTCTTCTCTTGCTGTATCTGAAGCTCCTTGTAAGGTATGATGAATTCACATTCACTTTCCTCTCACTGCCTCCCATCTCCCCACTAGCCATTCTCGAAACATTTTCTCTGCGCATCAATTCCTTCACAACTGGGGAATGCCCTACGCATTTCTCAAACTCTTCTCTAGATAATTGTTTACCTGTCTGCAAATCACTTAGCCTATTCCACATCCCTTCGCTGTCAAACTCGTTAACTATAAATTCCTTGCCCGTGTCTAAATTCTTGATAAGGAAGAAAGCCCCCAATGTTGAGCTTGATAATGCCCGTTTCTTTTTCTGTTCTGACCCATCTCCCTTGGGTACAATCCTCACTAAGTTTGCATCCACCCTGCATAAACCTCCACCAGTAGGCTTGCACAATTCAGAATATGTTCTGGTCAGCTGCTGCTTCGATTCCGAGCCAAGAATATCTTCTTTTCTCTTTTTGATGTTTACCGAGGATGTCTCTATATCACTGTCTGATCTAGATCGAACAAGAGCCACAGAAGACATCGCGGGCGGGCATGCTAAAGTCCTATTCTGGTGTTCTTCCGAAGGAGGAGTTGCAGCATCAGTGCATCCAGCAGTGACCACGACCGAATTACCTACTTTTGTCGAAAGGCCTCTTTTGAGATCAATACTCGTCAACCGTAGTAACTCTTTGTCGCAGGACAAGCCCATACCCTGCAACAAACGCTGTCTCCTCTCCCTGATGGACCCAGGTTCAGCCATCCACACATTGTAATCATCTCTAATAGGTGATGCAGGAGCGTTGGAGACCGTGCGTGGCAAGGAGGGCTGGCACTTGAGGGAAGGCTTGTTGTAGCTTCTGAATTCATTAATGGAAGCAGAAGAGATTGCAGAGGCAAAGGAGATGCGGCTGTCATCAAACTTGTCGTCATCAGACCCAGAAGAAGCTGCTAAATCCACAGGAACAGCAGAGGAGATTCGATCCCGGGATTCGAAGAAATGATCATCGTCATCATCTATGTCCCCCAATCCCTCCCAGTTCATCGTCATGGTCATAGTTCTCTTGTCCATCTTCTTGGCTACGCCCAATCATAACGCATATCAGCAAAAAGTTTCAAATATTTTCTTTGGATTTCCTCAAGAAAGAAATTGGAAAGGGATGTTGGAGAATGGCAGAAGCTGTCTGTGGAAAAGAGAAAAACATGGGACTGTTAGTGGTTGATAAATATATAAAAATGGTCGACGAGAGAATATGTAATATTCATCATCGCAACGTCTCCTCACGTCCCAAGTCTTTCTTTTTTCTCCATAATTAGGCCCTCCTCCTACGTGCTTGCCTTGATTGTGAGTTCACGGCCGCCACGTCTGTCTGCTGATACATAAAAAACCATGAAGCACTGAAAGCAAGCAAGTCTCTGCGCATTCATCTAATGGTCCAGCATTAACGGCACTGCTTCTTTGACCCTTAGTCTTTTTGCTCAAGCAGAGGACAAGTCAATTTCATAATTAGTGCTCGAGGTGAAGAAGCATGTACCAAGAAGGTCCAGATCAGAAACACATGATGGAGAGTAGGAGGAATGAGCGCTGTTTTTGGGGAGGGAGTTCTTTGTCATGTGATGCATATCGTCTATAGTGCTCAAAAGTGAAGGATTGTTCCCTTGTTTAGATGCCATGCATATCATCTCTAGTCAGCCCGTTCTGTAGAATTGTACACCCTAGGTCTATTTTTTTACCCAGTAAATTTTGATTTTACTTATACAGAATTATTTTATTTACAAAATGTAATTTTTTGGGCCCTACTGTTGGACGAAAGCTAAAAATAAACTTTTGGGCTTGGGCTTGGGCTTCCAAAATTAGGTTTGAACTGACCAATAAGCACAAATAAATAAAATTCCGAGCTTTTCCTTGAGATGAGCCCTAAGCATCAGGGCCGGGCCTGTATGTAGTGCTATTTTTACCGGTCCAGGTTTGTTCCGTGTCTGAAATTGTATATTTTCTGGGTTTGCATGTCTATTATTTGAAGTTGAGGCTGATCTTTGAGTCTGTAATAGTGATATATTGGTTCGGTATTGGCCTGTCTCAACCATGTACATTTCCCTTTTTTCTTTGAATATAAATAACCTATTTCAAAAAATAAAGAAAGTAATGTCTAGTTTAACCGACAAGTCCAAAATACCAACAGGAAGATAGCCGGACAAATTAAAGGAAGAAGAAAAAATGTGCATCTAGTCATGGCGATGAGAAATTAAGTTGAACATACATTTTAGGATGAAATGAATCCCCATCATGGATTTCATGTGTGGACTGAGACATGCTATACTCATTTGTCGCCACTTTAAAATAAAAAGTCAGCAATTTAATGAGAGTGCAAGTTCTCTTCTGCATAAAGTTCTTTCCAAGATCGAAATTCAGTAATTTCATATCAAGAAGTAGGTGATCCGGACCGATAAAGAAGTAGCAGTAAAATTGAAATGAGACGACGCTTGAGGTGAGGCGTCGCATGGCTTAAGGTTTAAGCGACTCTTGCATGTGTTAAATAGTTTTTAAGAGCTTTAACTAGCACTCAGGCGACGCCTTGTCACAAGTGAGGCGACGCTGGAGTTGAGGTGACACATGAGGGTTACAGCCAGGGTGCCTATATAAGAGAATTTTTTTTCTTCATTTTGAATCTAGCACACAAAAGAAAAAAAAAGTGAGACAGTACTCTTTTGAGAACTCCTTTGCAATCCATGCTTTAAGGTTTTTAAGCAGACTTCACTTGTTCTGAGTGCTAAACTCTTCTTTCGAGTTTTTCATTGATAATGAAAGATACACAAAGTTTGAGGAGTAAGTTCTTGGTGGACGAAGGGTTGCTCTGTAGTTGTGTATCTTGGAAAGTGGTTGACCAAGAATCCCATCACCGAATGGAGGTTACTCTTGCTTTAAGAAGATCGTCGAACGAGACTCAACTCTCTCTTTACTTTGGTTTTTATTAAACTTTAATAAACTTCTAGTTCTTTTCTTTATTATATTATTTAAAGAAACATTTTAATATTCGCACGCACAAATTCTTGCAATACCACCAACACAAATCTCGTGTCTTTGCATTTATTTTTCTATCATTATTGTTTTGTATTCTTAACAACTAGTATCATAGTAGGTGTTCTAGCAGTCACAATGGAAGATGGACAAAATGTGGTAAGAAATTTGATAGGTCGGATTTTGGATTTAAGAAAATCAAGGATTACTTATACTGTAAAGATTTGCACCTACCAGTGGATGAGAAACTGGAAGGCATGAAGGCTGTCGAGTGAAAGCTATTGGACAGAAACCATAATCCGTTTGTCACTATTCATAGACGTCGCACACCACACGATCAAACCAGGGACGATGAAGGGGATGCTAGAAGCAATGTCTGCTTTGTATGTATGGGAATCTAGAAACTTCGAAGTTAGTCACCTGATGCGAGCTGTTGTTCAACTTACAGATATCATAGGGTACAACGGTAGCCAAACATTTGAACGAGTTCAATGTGACAATCGCATAAAAGTGCTCGGTTGAGATTAATTTCAAGGACTAGAAGTTTGTTCTTTAGAGCTGAACTTATACTTAACTGAATTTAACTTAAAAATACTTCATAGCATTTTTGGCGGTGTTGAGTAAAGCGTTGTTGGGTGACAGCCGATATGAGTTTTCCTCCTCTAGAGAGCAATATGAGTATCCTGATCATCAACTCTATTCTCTAAAACATTATTATAATCACCGCTAGGACCATTCAGATAGATCATCTCAAATCATGATCAAACTTCCTCTCCACCTCGACATGCTCCTCCACATCACTCTCACTTGGTCCATCTTCATCCTCATCCTCATACTCGTCACCATCTAGATCATTACCCGGAGGCCTAAGTCTTATCAGCCCCTTCATCGGCCCATATCCGTCCACACCCCACTCCTCCTTAGCAATGTCACCCAACACCTCCCTTGGAGGAGAATACACAGGCGTTGGAAGAACAACCGGAGTGACATGACAAGGAGATACAAGCGAGGCAATTCCACCAAACTTCTTTGCTCGAATTATGAATGAAGACGTGCTCCTGAGTGCATAAGGCACAAACTTGTTATTAAACTTCTTCTTAGGGTGATAATACTTCCTGGCCTTGATCCTATTCTGAAACTGCAATTCCAGAAGAGCCGGAGGCTGATAGCCCCCACCTCCAATGTTAGGCAACTTTTGATTAGTCATGTTGTTAACATTATGCTGAACTTGCAGTTGATTATTTCTCCTAATAATAAAATCCTTTTGCTTGTCCATACCTTTCTTCCCATTCCAATTACTCCTCCCCGGACCAGATGTCACATTGTATTCAGAAACGAAAAGGGGAAGGAATTTTTTTAAAGCATGTTCATAAATGTACTTAAAAGTATTGAAAATTTAAGCTCTAAAGAACAGAGCCTAGGTACAAAATGAATAAAAAAGAATGAGGTACAAGCCCTAATTTTGTTATCTCCCGTACCGGAGATCTTGAGTGGGACACTTACGGCGGTTAGTGCTTTAGCGGGAAAGGCCAAGTTTAAGCTTGCTGAAAAATAGGGATCTGATTATTAGTGAAGAAATTTATAGGGAAGAGTCGAGCTATACTTCGGGATTAGCTTTGAATGCTGAGAAAAGGGGTAGGCCTGAGTCAAAGTCAAGATCTAATAATGGTAGGTCGAATTCAAGAGGGAATAACAAATCTACCAAAGATGAAAGCAAGATCAAGTGTTGGAAGCATGAAAGATTCGGTCATTACAAGAACGAGTGTAAGGAACTGTCGCCGAATGCCAATGCATTGACACAGAGTCTTGGGTGCTAGATTCTAGAGCTTCATTTCATTTATGTAGTAATTCTAACATAAAGGAGCATTACACCTTCAGAAATTTCAGAAAGGTCTATCTGGTTGATGATGAGCCTTTGAAAATCATGGAGAAGTGAGATATACGAATAAAAACACCAAATGGATCTGCGTTTTACAGTTGAATGGAGTAAGGCACATCCCCGATCTTAAGAGAAACTTGTTTTTAGGTGGGAAGATAATGAAGATTATGTTGTAATCTTGGTTGCAACACTTGGAAGATTACTAAAGAAGTTATGGTAATAGCTCGAGGCAAGAAGGAGGGGCGTTATACATGAGGAGCAGCTTCCGTAAAAGCGTCGTTGTTGTAGGTTAGAATGATGATGTAGATTTGTGGCATTGTCATATTGGTCACATGAGTGCAAAATGGATGAAGGTGCTTTATTTAAAGAGTTTGCTACCAGGTCTCAAATCTATTGAAGTCAGATTATGTGATGCCGTATTCGGGTAGAAGAAGAGAGTCAGTTTTTGGAAGGGTGGTAGAACTCTAAAGCAAAAGCTAGAGTTGGTCCATAATGATTTACGGGGTAGCACATGTGACATCTCTTGGTGAAGCGTCATACTACATGACCTTTACTGACGACTCACAAGAAAGGCATGAGCTTATTTCCTGAAACAAAAGTTGGATGCCTTTGACTCTTTAAGGAAGTGGAATGACCTAATAGTGACTGAGATAAACGTTAAAATGAAGTGTGAAATTTTCTGCGCTGCTGATCTCCAGTTATAGCTTCTATAGTTACAGCTTCTGCTGTAACACTCTCTGTATCTTTCTGCGGAAATTATTCTACGAACGAATAAGAAAGACACAAGAATTTGTTCACCCAGTTTGGCAACTTGCCTACGTCTGGGGAGGATCACTCTTCGATCCTCAAGACTCCACTATCACGGTTCAAAGTACAAAGGACTCACACCTATACTTCTCACCTAGTCGAAATCTTTTTCTCAGTCTAACCCCCTATGAAATTCGTACGTCTGTCGCACTATGACTCTTCCACTGTTATGTATTAGCCATTTCAGAATTGTCAAATAGATCGTGTTTCGATAGTTGTTAGTCACAGCATAAATGGTACGATGAATTGCAAATGACACAGGATATGTTTAACCTGTTCAGCTCCAAGAGCCTAATCGGGGGGGTTTCTCTGAACCTTAAGTGGAAAGCACTTCACCATTCGAATGATCAAATACAATAGATCTTAAGTAACACAACTCCCTTGGTTAAAGCTATGTAATTGAATCTTGGTGAGTGCGTCTGACTCCCTCAGACTGAGATCCCTCTCGTCCACCTCGATCTGCCTCCCACATATCGGACTATCTCTTCCCGAGACTACCAGTACTGTGACACAGTCTATTCAACGCTTATCCTGAGCACCTTGCGATCAACTTTACTTAAGCTCAACTTCTATCAACTCTTATGTTGATCGCAGCTCTGATAGCTCCTTTTGGTCAATCTGAGATCAATTCATTCGTCTTGGCTTGTCACAATTTCCCGATCCCTTCATCTTAAATAGATTAGATTACGTTTGTTTCATTTAGAAAACTAGGATATTTTGATCATATTTTCCTAATTCAGAATCAGAATCTAATCTTCTGGATTTGGATGGTCTTATGAATATTGTCATCATAATATCGGCTAAAATATTTCTTTGCTTGACTTGGCTTCGAAATATTTGCGTCAATATTGATTGATCCAATTGCACGGGCCTGTCTAAGCTGACACTATCTTACCCTCTGTTGTAGCCTTGTTGGTTTTGTACCGTTTGCCAAAATCAAGTCATACATATATCCAAGGGGCACCAGGATTTAACAATCTTCCCTTTGGCATTTTTCGAACTTCTTCAACTCTCACAAGGCAAGAATCCACTGTGCGCCTCCTTGTAACATTACTCCCCCTTTTTGTCAATAAAAGTGACAAAGATATACATGACCAACCAAAACTAGACAAGGGTGTCTTAGCATCCTCTGCAACACATGTTTGATTCATCCTCAATGTCCTTGACATCCTTAGGGACTTCGAAACACTCTGCTGACTAATTCTCATCTCCTGAACAATCTTTCATTTCTTTCCATCATCACTGTTACAGAACCATACTCCTGATACTGTGACAACCTTTGTCAGAGACTATTCACTTTAAGTAGATCTAGATGATAGGGTGGTCCCTTCACGGATTTCATGGCATCAATTTTTGCCCTTCTTCATGACACTGCTCCCCCTGTCTTAGTGGCCGCACTCTTCTTTTTTTTCTTATTATACTGTTCCTTTCTGCTTAGACAGTCGTGCTGCAACAGGGGACTCCACCACTTCCTCATTTTGTTATATGTCTCAGTAACTGACTCAGATATAGTGATCTTTGGAGGAAAGCTAACTGGAAAGGCCTATGTGTCACCCATCTACCTCTTTGTCTGCTCCACCAGAGACTGTCTCAACAGCCGGATCCTTACTCTCTCCTGACAATGCATCCTTTGATCCTTGCATCAGCCCAAATTCTGCTTCCTTTACATTCTTCTTAGTCTTCTAGGCAAACAGCTTGACTGATCTCGAGGCCTGGCTTTGTTTCTGATCAACAGACTTCACATATTTTCTTCTTTGAAACAGGTATGTTTCAAACTTGTCTGCCAGAGACCTTTTGACCGACTTTGCCTTCTGTCCCTGAGTCGTCTCAGTCCTCTCGGTTGAAAACTCACCCTGTCTGCCAGAACCTGCAGCCACTGGATCTTCCCTAGATTTGCTTCCATCAACAATAACTCCAAATTCCTTCTTCATCACAACACCCTCTGGTTTATCGGCTTTCACCACAAGCATAATCATAGATGAATCAATATAAAGGCTCACCTTTGAGGCTGGTTCAGGTTCAACTGGTACAGACTTGGAAACTGTAGGCTTATTTGAGGGCTTCTTCTTCTTTCTCCACCCCTTTTTAGCACTTGGAGCTTTCACTTTGATTCTCCCCAAGGCTTTCCTCTTGCATAGGACCCATCTGATCCATGTGTAACAGTTCAAGGATTTTGGTTGTACGGATCTGATTAGTTTCAGGATGTGCTGACCTTGTCTGTTTTCCTATCTTGCATTCACTACACATAACATCAGTCTTTCATTTATTCAGGTATTCCTCGCACTAGACCATATTTAGATATCTTTCCTAGTGCCTTGAGATTCAAGTGTCCGAGCCGTTTGTGCCACAGAATCAGTTCATCCTGCTTAAAAAGAACACAGTGAGCTTTAACAGACTTTGTGTTAGAACACAGTAGATAGTAGTTATTTGATGAACGATTTCCTCTCATAACACACTTCCCTTCATCGTTGATGACATGGCATGAATCCTTAGTAAATTTGACATTCAGCTTTCCCTCACATAGTTGGCTTATGCTCAAAGATTAGCTTAAAGGCCTTACACAAGAAGCACCTTTTTGATTAGAGGCATTCCATGAACTGATAACGTACCTTGAGTAATGATCTTTTCTACTGCCCCATCACCAAATGTAACAAATCTCCCATCCAGATTCTGTACATCGATCAGATAGCTGGTTTCTCTTGTAATGTGGGCTAAACAACCACTGTCAAAGTACCACCGATCTTTCTCATGGTGAGAAGAATAACTATATGCGACGTAGCAATTATTGTTCAAAGGTCTGTAAGTTCTTAAGAGAGGCACTAGTCTTTGTAGACAGTACTTTACAAGGAACGTAGGACACTTTCTCTGAATGTGACATTGAATGTTGCAGAAATAACAGATACGTTTGTCTTCTGTCCAAAGCATTTCAGAACTATGACTAGGATGAGCACTGTTAGCATAATTAAGGTTTTTAGCTCGTACAAACATAGGCTTACCATAAGTCTTTTGATGCTCATAGCCAAAACCAAAGCTCCCATGATTTGTACGTTGAACAGCTAAGATGGTGTCAAGTTTCTTTGTCCCATTATTTATCATACTGACATACTTTATTACTCTCAATAGTTCTGACACAAACTCTGAGTATTCAAGTTTTTCCTTTTCAAGTTTTATCTGCAGTCGATTGACTGATTCTGTCAATTCATATTTCTAAGCGTTCAGGCTCACAACTTGCTTGCTCAATCTATAGTTTGACTTTACTGCCTCTCCTCACTGTTCGTATAGATCTTTGAATTTATCGACTATAGTTTCTTTGGTGATATCTTTATCACTGTCGCTTTCACTGTAGTTATCTGTTTCAGGTTTGGTCTCTGGAGTTTCTGCGACAGTGGTAAGTGCCAAGTAGTTTGGTTTTTCTTCTTCTGTTTCAGACTCCTCTGACTCAGTATCACCCCATCCAGCCACAGCAGCCCTTTTATGTTTCTTGAGAGTATTGGGGCATTCTGCTTAATGTGTCCAAAGCCCTCACATTCACGTCATTGAATCCCTTAACTTTTCTCTCCCTGTAGCTCCTTTTGACTTTCAATAGTTCTTATTCTTCTGAATTTTCCATCTTAACGATTCCTATTGTCTATTCCAGATTTTTTTTCTATTCAGACTAACGTTAGTTCAATTTCCTCATAAATCTGCCGAAGTTTGTTGCTAGTATGACCATCTGCTCAGACATTTCTTCCTCATCTTCGGTTGATTCTGATGCTTCTCTTTTGAGTGATATTCCTCCAGATTTTTTTTTCAAGTGCTTCAGATTTCAACTTCATTTCAAATGTCCGAAGAGATCCCATCATAATGTCAAGTCTCATTGCCTTTATATCCTGAGCTTCCTCAATGGTTGTTGCTTTCATTGCATATTTCTGTGTAAGCACTCGCGGGACTTTTCGGACAAGTTTTTCATTACTGAACGGCTCTCCAAGCATATGAGCTTCGTTGGCAATGTCCTTCAATTTGGCATTGAATTCAGTAATTAATTCTTGCTCCTTCATCTTTAGATTTTCTAATCAGGTGGTGATCACCTTGTCAGTTCCTTTGAAGGCTGTTTCGATTACGTCACATGCTCTTTTTCTGCTTCACATGTGTAACATCCCAATTTTTCCCATTCGATTGTGAGAGGTGCTTGTGATTAGTTAATAAGTAAGCCTACTAACTATCTTGTCACCAACATACCATGGTTTTTGAGATGGACCCTAGGTTGTGGTGACCTAGGAGATGGTGGTGACAAGAGACTGTTCGGACAGGCTATACTTATAACGATTCGGATCGGCCTTTCCGATCGGATTGTTACAAATGGTATCAGAGCTGATCCTCCACAGTAGGTGACAGAGCTCACCGAATGGAGGGACGATCGTGTGATCTGTTTCATGTGCCCTAACGAGGACATTAGGAGGATTTAAGTAGGGGTGTATGTAACATCCCAATTTGTCCCACATCGATTGTGAGAGGTGTTTGTGATTAGTTAATAAGTGAGCCTACTAACTATCTTGTCACCAACATACCATGGTTTCGAGTTGGACCCTAGGTTGTGGTGACCTAGGGGATGGTGGCGACAAGAGCCAGTTGGGACAGGCTTTACTTATAACGACTCGGATCGCCCTTTCCGGTCGGGTCGTTAACACAAGTTGAGATCAATCTGAAGATGTCTAGTTCAACAGCATTGAAGATTGCATTGAGGCGTTTGTTGCAGCAGTTCGGTCCTCATCCGCCGTCCATCGATTTTATGGTTTATGGTAGGTCACACCATCTGTATTCATGATCAATGGTGCATCATATTTGGAGATCACAGATTTCCATGATCGGTCATCGATAGACTTGATGAACGCCCTCCTGCGAGTTTTCCAATAGGGATAGTTTGAACCATCTAGGAGCGGAGGTCAAGAGATGTTTTGTTCTTCTTTCGTACTCATTTTGAACAACTTGGCTACAACCTCTGGATCACACACTGTACAGCTAGTGTCCCGCTCTGATACCAAATTTGTATGTCTGTCGCACTATGATTGTTCTACTTTCTGTATTAATTATTTTAGAATTCTCAAACAGATCGTATTTTGATAGTTGTTAGTAACAGTTCAAATGGTACGATGAAATGAAAATGACACAGAATATGTTTAACTTGTTCAGCTCCATTAGCCTACTCAGGGGGGTTTCTCAAAACTCCAAGTGGTTTGATCAAATACAATAGATTTTAATTAACACAACTCCCTTGGTTACCGCTATGTAATTGAATCACGGTGAGTGCGTCTGACTCCCTCAGACTGAGATCCGTCTCTCATCCACCTCGATCTGCCTCCCACATATCGGACTATCTCTTCCCGAGACTACCAGTACTGTGACACAGTCTGTTCAACGCTTATCCTGAGCACCTTGCGATCGACTTAACTTAAGCTCAACTTCTATCAACTCTGATGTTGATCGCAGCTCTGGTAGCTCCTTTTGGTCAATCTGAGATCAATTCATTCATCTTATATAGATTAGATTACGTTTATTTCATTTAGAAAACTAGGATATCTTGATCATATTTTCCTAATTCAGAATCAGAATCCAATCTTCCGGATCTGCAGGATCTTATGAATATTGTCATCAGAATATCGCCTAAAATAATTCTTTGCTTGACTTGGCTACGGAATATTTGCGTCAATATTGATTGATCCAATTGCACGCGCCTGTCTAAGCTGACATTGTCTTACCCTCTGTTGTAACCTTGTTGGTTTTGTACTGTTTGCAACATGCCAACATATATCCATGGGGCACCAGGATTTAACACCCTATACTAGCTAGCAGTCTGAGCACACATACTCTCTTCGTGCTACCTACACACTTTCAGAAATGAATAGCTACAGACCTAACACTCAGACTTAGCCTACCCTATTACAATGTATAGTACACGAAATGCTTCAGGCCACTCTATACCAGAGTTAATGTAACTTCTGTCGAAAACTTATCTAGTAGACTCTGCCACACCGTCAGACACTCCCTCTGAATTCTTCTAATTCAAATATTGCTCTCCTTTGATCAATGACCATCTATCAGTATCGGGTTGCCTCAATCCGTGCTCCAACAGCCTGCAACACCTTTGGTTTGTAGCTTTTCTTTGGATCTTTCAACAAGCCACGCTCTAGTTGAACTCTGTGAAACAATCCTTGATTAAACTCAGCAAGTTCTGATCTGCTATGTGCACCACACAACTCAGAAAGACTTCTGCTCTGAACTCTAGTCTTGTGTGGCTTCTGTGTATCTCTCTATGCTCTTTGCGCTCTCTCCTTCTTTATTTGTGTGTTCTCTGCTTCGATCGATGTCTGTGACACTGCCTTTGTCGTGCTCTTATAGCTTTGTGGGTCGGCAGTGATGGAAAGCTAGTTGCCTTTGGATTCATAAGACAACCCATCATTATCATAATCTCTTCCTAGATTCTTACAAGGTTGTTGAAGATTCTGTTTCCGCCTCAGTGATGGCCTCTACTGGACGTTTGCAATGCAACTTAGACCTCTAAGACAATCGAAACATTCCTCTGGACTTTCCCGTGCATCTTCAAGCTTTCTTGGTTTTTATGCTTTAGCTTCAAATCTTCAGCATCTTTAGGGATTGCTGAAGCAGAATGTGTCTTGTGTCATTTGCCCAGTTTGCCTCAGCTTTTGTGGTCCATAGAGTGTTGTAGTAGAAACTTGCGCTTGATTGCTGTATCTCGCTCATTCTTCAGATTGTGCTCCAGCTTCAAATCTTCAGGGAGTGCTGAAACAGAATCTCGTGTAGTTTTGTCAAGACATGTTATACCTCAACAAAGAGTTTGTGATTTGATAACGTTAGAGTGTATGAGCTTTTTGAATTCAATGAAGAGTGTGCAACTAGTGGCATCCGCATGGAGAAGACCTTGAAAGGAACCCATCAGCAGAACGGTGTGGGAGAACGTATGAATAGGACCCTGAATGAGTGTGCTAGGTGCATGAGGCTGAAGTGTGGACTTATGAAGATGTTTTAAGCAAAACCAGTTAACATTTATGCATACCTTATGAACCGAGCACCAATAATTTCTTTGCATAATAGAACTCCAGAGGTGGCTTGGAACAGAAAGTAAGTAAATATGTCATTGCATTTTTGGTGTGATATGTTCATGTAGTTGTTGTTGAGAGAAGCTAGTTGGATGTTAAGTCTATTATGTGCAAGTTTATTGGATATGGCTGTGATGACTTCATATTTCGATTTTGGGATGAGCAAAACAGAAAGGTTATTCGCAGTCGAGATGTATAATGAGCAGGTTTTGTACAAAGATAGGTAGGGTGCATCATAAGCTGGCAGTTCAAAATCTAAGGTTGTAGAGCTAGATACGTCCAACTCGTGTTGGAGTATGGTGGTACCAAAGGACCGGGATATTTTTGAGGAAGAACTTCACTCACTAGAAGATTCATTGCGCATGTCACATAATAGGTATTCTTCTTCCAATTGTTAATAATGGTGAGCCAAAATATTATGCAGAATAATCTCGTAATGAACAAGAGAAAGTTCTATCAACTGATGAAAATTCAAGGAAGTAAAAATCATGTTGACCAAGGCTCTAAGATGAAGCTATACATGGCTTCAATGCCTTGATACTTGAGTTAAAGGTCTTACACTGCTACTATCAATGGGATGCTGAAGATATTTTGTGTCTTTGAGTTTGTTCTTTAGAGCTGAATTTATATTTAATTTAACTTAACTGAATTTAACTTAACTTAACTTAAGTACTTAAGTTACATACTGTAATTTTATGGTAGTGTAGTAATGATATGGTTGGGGTGGTGGTGTGGTGTGGTGGTGTGATGGTTTGAGTGGTGGTGTTTGTGGTGTGGTGTGGTGGTGTAGTAATGTTATATTGGGGTGATGGTGTTGTGGTGGTGTAGTAGTGTGGTGGTGGTGTGGTGATGTAGTAGTGTTATGGTTGGGGTGGTGGTGTAGTAGTGTGGTGGTGGTGTGGTGATGTAGTAGTGTTATGGTTGGAGTGGTGTAGTAGTATTATGGTTAGGGTGGTGGTGTTGTGGTGGTGTAGTAGTGTGGTGCAGTGCCGGCCCAACCATGAGGCCCATGAGGCAGCCGCCTCAAGCCTCATGGTTGAGAAAGGCCACCAAAAAAAAATAGCTTTTGTCCTATTCTTCTGAATTGTTTGTGCTCTCCCCTTTTCGTTCTCTCCCGTAAAAAATTGCTCGTTCTTCTTCTGAAGTTCTGAATCTTCTCTCCCGTTCTCTCTCCGTCTCCAGTAGCACCAACTGGCCAATGCCCAACCACTGCGAATTGAATCTTCTCTCCCATCCTCTCCCGCTCGGTGTTTGTGTTCCGGGTAAATCGTAGCAATTTGATTGGATTGATTCTAGGAAAAGCCCTAATTTTTATTTTGTGGAGTTGGGGTTTTACTCGTCAAGACATGAATCCTCAAACACATTGAGCTCCTTTGGCAAATACTTTGTATGATTAAAACCATCAAAAGTTCCAAAGATGGATCTGCTAGTGACAGATTTTTTACCCTGAAATATCTACTGCCATACATGGCTAATTGGCCATGGAATGATATTAATTTCCCCATTGCGAGAGAATTAGATATATCGATAGATGCTACAAGTGATTTAAGAGAGTCTTCATTTATTTTCTTTTTCAGGTTTGAAGGCTACGACTACGAGCAGAGCTGGAAGAATAAGAAATATTTAAATCAGGAGTTATCAAGCTTCATATAAATCCGTTGTTGTATCAGGTTCTTTTGTTTCTTTTATCATATTTGTATTTTGACTTTATTTTTGGTGATTTTGTGATCGGATTGTTTAATTGGGGTAATTTGTTGAATATTTGTGCATAATGTCAAATCGTAAACATGAATGCGGCTTAAATATTTGTTGTTTAGACATAGATGGTTTAGATTTATTTGTAGAAATTCTAAGAGAAATTATACAAGTGGAGAAAAATGCTTCTATTTGTATATTTGATCGAATAAAAAGAATGAATTCTTTTACAAATGCTTTCGTTGCTTATAAAATAACGCTAACAAGGTCAAACACTGTTGCTTTGGGGGAAAGAAGTTTTTCAAAATTAAAATTGATAAAGTCTTATTTGAGATCCACCATGACGCAACAAAGATTGAATGGATTAGTTTTTCTTTCTATTGAAAATAAGATGCTTCAAGAAATTGACTATAAAGATCTAATAAGTAACTTTGCTTCGCAAAAAGTTAGAAAAATAAAATTTGCATAGTTATTTATTACATATGGTGATTCTTCAAGTCTTTTGTCAATTGAAGGATAAAGACAAATTATGAATGTCATCAAACTTTACTTTTGGATATTCTATAGAATATGTTTGGTTTTTTATTTTGAATTACAAGTTATGATGTACTTTTGCTTTAAATTGTAGGTATTATCATCTCTCGAATGGTTGAAATCGTCATCCGAAAGGCCTTTTTTTGTGTTTCGCCTCATGCCATCGAAAGCGTTGAGCCGCCTCTGGTGTGGCGTAGTTGTGTAGTAGTGTTATGGTTGGGGTGGTGGTGTTGTGTTGATGTAGTAATGTGGTGGTGTGGTGATGCAGTACTGTTATGGTTGGGTGGTGGTGTTGTGGTGGTGGTGGTGTGTGGATGAAAAAGATGATGAATAGTGTTGGTAGTTATGGTGGTGATGAATAATGGTGGTACTTAAATTAACTTAATTTAATTTAATTTAAGTACTGAAAATTTAAATTGTAAAGGACAAGGCATAATAGTCACTTTTTGAAGATTTCAGTGAACAAATTGTAATACCCAGACATTAACGAGAACCATTTTAATTAATTAAATTTTCTATTTAAAATATTGTTAGGAGAAATTTTTAGGTCAAAAAAATAAGAATGAGATGTGCACGAATTGCACTGAGTAGAGATTAGGATAGATATTTAAAAGTAGGATAATTGGTAAGTGTAGATTAATATAAATATAACCTTATTTTAGTAGGGTTAAGAAACCAACAACAACAAAAACGGCTAAGCGGCTGAGATTAGTGTTTTGGGCGGTGGACTTGAGTTTTGATCATATTGTGGTAAGTTTAGCGTCTTTATTTTATGGGTATATTTAATTTGATGAATTTATGGGATAAAAAGCAAAAGAATTTTGAAAGTACATGTGTGTTGGGGTACATTTAACATGGAATAGAGATTGGCTGGTGTGTTGTTGTTATATTGAGTAAATTGAATGTTGCAAATACGAATTTAGGCATGTCCATCCGGTCCTTCGAGCTCGTAAGCCCGCAGTCTAGTCCTACGGCCCATCGGTCCTAGCCTGGCTCAGCTCTTTCAGAAGCCCGTTATTAATTGAGCCTAAACTGTATAAGACTGGGCTAGGGTTGAGCAAATTAAGCCCGACCCGGCCGTCAGCCCTGCCCGAGCCAAGCCCATCAGGCTTGGCCCGGCCCTATCCGTCTCAGCCCGGCCCGTCTTAGTATATATTAACTATGTTCACATATCAAAAATCCTAAAAACCCCTCTCCCACAGCCCGCCTCCTCTCTTTCTCTCTTGTTTTCGCAGCTTCTCTCCATCACACCACAAGTTCACACAACCACCTCTCTCCACACATTCTCCACATAACCGCGTCTCTCCATCTGCCCTCCGCACATGCAATCAACAAGTTGATTTCGTATGTATGTTTTTTGTTTAGATCTGTTTAGATCTTTCATTTTTAATTTTTTTTTTATCTATGTCGACTTTAGATCTGCATATATCTATGTATATGTTTAGATCTGTTTGAAGTTAGTTGTTGAAGTTTCGACTTTTATGTTTTTAATTTTTCCTTTTAACTTTATGTCTGTTTTGTAGCTTTGAGGGGTTGAACAGTAGATATTTATGATAATTTTAGCACCATTAGCGTGGTTCAGTAGCTTTAATTCATTTTTTGTGTTTCAAAATTTATTTATGCACACAAGTTTTATTTGTTCATACTAGTGTGTATTTATTAGTTATTTATTTATAGATCTGTTGGGTGTATTTTTATAAAGCTTTATTCCCTTTAATATTTGTATGCATCTGTTTGATTTATTTCTTATTAGTATCTGTTGGATATTTTTATTTAATTATGTAAAATGCTAAATAGTGATTTGTAATGTTTTATTTCTAAGTTTTTTTTAATCTGTTAAAATCTATTATTTTATCTGTTAGTTTTTAATATTCTGTTAGTTTAGCTATTAGTTTATAATGATATTCTATTAAATTATTTTAAAGACTTTTGAACCTTGCATATCTTTTAATTAATCTGTAGAGCATGTGAACTACTTATTTAAGATTTGATAATTTATTTTTGAAGCTATTTTTTTTAAAAAAAATTATGTGATCATATTGTTTTTATTTATGTACATGTATGGTAAATGCTTAATAGGAACCTGTAACTAAGTATTTTTTGATCTTTTAAATTTAACCTATTTAGTTTTATCTACTCTGTACATGAATGTTAAACTTTTACTGTTTTAGTGTTAACAAATTTTTGTTTGGTTATTGCATGTTCTTTTATTAAATTTGTATAATCATGCTATTTATATATACACTACTATGTACATATATTCTATGATTATTATCTTGATCTGTAATTTTATTGTGCTAATTGCTTATTTTATTATGAGCCATTTTCGTTGTGCAGGTACATTATTGAATTGGGGCTACATTAATGAATCTGAGCTATTTTCAGGGATATATTTACATTTCCATCCACAAGAAGGGCAAACTATTTAGTCTATTGTCTAGTCAGTTGTATTTCTATTTTCAATGATATATTGTATAATGTACTTAGTATTTTTAGCGTAAGAGTTAGTTTGGAAGGTAGTGTATATATGTGAGTTGGATGTAGTTGATGGTAGATCTAAATGATCTATAATGTAAGTTTCAAACTGAAATAATGCAATAAAAAATCAAAATTTCATATTATAAATTGAAGGACCAAGAAGCCCGGCAAAGTTCGGGCCAGCCCTTGTAAGCCCTGCCCGAATGGCAGATATAGGGCTGCGGATGGGCCAAAGGCTTCTGTATATTAAATCGGGCTGGTCTAGCCTGACCTTTAAAGAGAGTTAGGGCTTTAAATTTTGAAACTCATTAGGGTTAGAGCTTGATTTTTTTCGATGGGCCTAGTCCGGTCCGACCCTTTGGATAGGCCTAACTGAATTGGCCTAATGGGTATACGCTAAATGCTGATCTCCAGATGATACTTAAGATTATGCCAAATTAAGTTAGTAGTAGTATAACGTATTGCGCACCTATTTTCATTAGTAAAATATTGAACATACAATTGTTATTTGTGAAGATTTATGTAATTGTTAAGAATAATTTATTAATGAAAATTGAGCTAAATCATACATTTATTTTTAGGTGACACTAGTTGTATGGTGCGTCCACTAAACTGATCATATTAGGGCATCCGAGTATACGACTGAGCTATGTATTGGTGAGTAAAAAATTCTCATGTATTTAAATCATATTAGTTATAAAGTTTTATGATTCATATTACCTAATCATCCGTAAACGGATTTTTTTTAGATTTGAAAAGAGACTTTTTGATAAGTATCATTCACGTGCATACATATTGCATCATGAGGCTGCAACTTTTTTATGCGCTGATAATTCCATATTCTACATATTTATTTATTTTAGTTAGAGTTATGCTCTGTTGTATTAGCAGTTTGGTGGAACACACTTTTATTTATTTTAATTGGTTAATTCGCTATCATGAATATTAATTGTATGACTGAATTTAATACAAAATTTTATTTTGTATAACATTGTCATATAGTAGGCTTGTTTGATTGTTGGTCAAGCGCCGGTCTCGATCTGAATTTTTGGATTGTGAAACAAATTTTGAGCTGGTATTCCCAACAATACATGGCAACCACCTTCATATATTGTCCCAGATATCAGACCCATCAATCAGACACTTCCTCCCCCATAAACCAAGTCAAGCTTCCTCACCTGCAGTAGCCTCTCAATTTTCAAGTAGTAAAAATCCAGATTAATCAATAAACACAATATGATATTATTAACCATAACCAATTTCTAGAAATGGAACACCAAGCACCAAGCTCCATATTCACAAACCTGGTCGACTAGTCAAAACACACTATGAAAGCAGAAAAGACCGTAACCAACAACCATAAAAGCAAGAGAGAGGTAAGAAAGCTATTGGATCGCGGTTAATGTTTCGTAGCAAGTAACAAAAGGGTTTTGTTCCTTGCCAGGTAATAAAGCAGCGGAAAGTAAATTATGCAGAAAGTAATGGACTTTCTCAGCAATTTATATTGAAAACTCTGGTACCTTAAAAGATACATGAGAGAAAAATCACTACCTTTTAGCAAGCTAGAAGGATTTGGAAATACTCTTATATTTAGGTGTGTTTATCGGTTACACTTGATATTATACCTATAGCACTCAGACATTCCAGTTCACTGTCTGCTAAGGTATCCTCCACAGGTTAGCCGCACCACAAGTAGTACTCCCTTTTGACACAGACTACAGCACCGTCTTCAGTTCCCTCCGGAGTAGCGAACTTCTCCTTTCTCAACTTCTTGGCGGTGTAGTCTTCCGAGCCTTAGCTGTTACGCTGATGGGTGTCAAGGACCATTTCCAATTCGCTGCTTTTGTCGAAAGCTCTGCCTTCTCTTTTATCTTGATCTCCTTGGAAAAACTCCTAGATTTGCTCAACCACAAATCCCTGATTCGCTCAACTGCAAATCCCTGATTTGTTGGGCAACAAATCCCAAATCCACCTTCCAAATTCGGAATTGAATCTCCAAGATTATCAAGAATTATCCCATAATAATCTTGACAATCTTTGACCGGATCTTCTCAATCTTGATCCTTATTTTGCTCCAAAAATCTAGAAAGAGATCGTAATCTCAGAGATTCTATGAGCCTCCTGGTTTCGTGTTGCGATGTCCGTTCCAGGGATCGTTCCTTGCACAATCAAGTAGCATTATTAGTTGAGTGTTTGTCTCATCAAAAACATGGAGTGGACATACTCCAACGATTTCTCCCTTTTTGATGATGACAAACACCCTCAACAATAAATCAATAATCATACTCAGCATTTGTTTCAACTAATGTTCCCCTCTATGTTCCCTTTCAGCACTATACAGTTCCCCCTCAGAAAAACATTGATATCAACAGATATGATTTCCCCCTCAGATCATGCGTCGTCTCTATAGCCTTCCCCCTTTTGGCATCATCAAAGCGCCCGATCATGAAAAAGCAAGCATGAATAATAGACTAACGGACGTAAAACAGTTAAACTAAAACAGCCTGAGACCAAATCTGAAACAAGTAGAGCAGTAATCAGTTCACAAAGCACCAATACAAAGAATACCCCCAAGTTCACGATAGAGAAAAGTAGGAACAAAATAAGCCAAAGAGAGTTGGGATAATGTAGCTGGGAATAACGAGGATATCAGCCGAATAACTGTTCAAAGGT